>KN890479.1:98683-114003 GCA_000934455.1 Apostichopus parvimensis
TCCTGTTACTTAATTGTCCAGTCAATCAGAGCCAAAGATTGACAAACATCTTAATAAAGATTCCTTTTGTAGAACAGAGTGTTTTTCTTCAAAATGTGGGGGAGTGTAAATTGGAACATTTGCAAAAAAACATAAAGTATAGGGACCCCATCATCTCACATTCACTTTCTTGCCATCTCGCCCCCCCCCCCAGCCCCCTCTCCCCTCCCTCAACTCATCATGTGTCCTTGAATCTTAAGTAATTCTCTCTAAAGTTTTTTTTAAGAGTTTTGAAGTTGATGAAGTTGATGAAAGAACGTTATAAAGGCATGTAAACTTGTAATATTGGAGTAACTCGTAGTCTGAGGTTAAGGTGCCTGTTGAGTTCTTTTAGTTATGGAATAGTATGTTGACCAAGTATGTGTAGAGTTCTGTACATAATGTGACTACTTTGATAGATCAAAACTTAATTCTCAACTAAAGGAAGTTCATGAAAATTAATGCTCAACCAGTTTGTCATTTGAGGGCCATTGTCTCCTTATTTGCCACTTGTCCTTTTGGTATCTAAAATTCTCTCATAAATCGTAAATGTAATGATTTTAAACTTTCCCGAAAATTTGGAAGGGGGGAGGGATGGGGGGGGGTTAGGTGGGTTGTTGTGTTGGCTCTTAATGACAGCTTAATATACCATGGCAACCACTATACAGAGCTTGACATCACCAGTGCAGCATTTTATCATGTACATAGTCAGATATCTATATATTTCTTTACTAAGATATATATTTTTTTAACTTGTTCCACCTTTTCCATAGACACCATCCAATAAGTAAAACTGTGTCCCAAAACTTGTTATGGATACTAGTTTATGTAGTATGAGGTTGTTATGGACAACTTCAATTGATTTAGCAAGGGGGCGGGAGAATGTTGTTTCTTTGTATGTCTGGCATTTACCACATGTTTGGTAGTGTACACACAAAATATTTACAACATGCTAAGATTAGCATGCAGACGTATAACTTCCAAATCCATCAGAAGCAGAAACCATAAAAATCAGGGTAAGACTCATCTGGATCTGCCGTGGTGATTGACTTCATTGCCTCACCAAACCAGCCGTATATAGTTTCCTTCCCCTGCAACCGGACAGCCAGGAAGCATTCCGATCAGAGGGTGATGACAGCTCCTCCCAGCTCCTGATGAAACACCGCCGCCCGTCGGAATGACCCCGGCAGAAGCGTTTGGTGCACTCGTGAAATCCGATCTGTCACTCCCCATCCTGTTGTAAGGGAGGGAGAAAAAAGTTTGGCACGGCATTACATTTTAATTTCACGGGTAATAGGAAAGGATTAAAAGAATCTTGAAAGGGTGTTAAATTCACGCAATCTTTCTCGGTAATAAGCAGGCATGAATCACTCGATATAGAATCAATTGGAAGGAGATCCCGCCTCGCCCTATTTTGATTCGTGCTCAAGATCGGGTTACAAAGGGAAAGTCAAGAAAATTGGCAAATTACTGTGACACATCTCAGTGTAAATATTCGCAAATGGTCACAACTGGCCGTTTGGAGAGTTTTTGGTATTTGACGTAACGTTATACACAATTTGTTAAAGTTTGAGAGGGCAGAGCAAGAGGAATTGAGTGATGGAGATGAAAAAAACAAAAAAACAAGATCAAAACTGTTTATTAATTATCTAATTGGGGCCTGTAGGGAGGGGATTTTACAGGTAGATGTGTATAAATTGGAATAAGAGGGTAGGTTTACAAAAGAGATTAGTTTTATAAAATTGTCACCACAGATCCCTGCTCTAATTTACCTGTGTAGTTTGTCTCTAGTCCATATTAGTAATATTTTAGCAGGAAATAAAATTACTATAACAAAATTTATGTAAACTTGTTTTAAATAACTGAATGTGGCATTTTTCTTTCATTAAAGAATGTGTGGATCCTATAACATTCTTTCTCCAGTGTTAGTTTGACTTACAGATAGCCGGTCTATTCCGGTTTCTTCCAGAAAAGACTGGAAGTAACCAGTTTCTTCCAGAAAAACGAACCCTGGTCATAGGTCATGCAGCTACATGGGTGAACACCTGAGTGGGGGTGATGTGGTGAGAATGGAGTCGTGAAGACCCTGGGAGGATCATTTCATAGCTGATGGCATTTTTTTAGTTTGTTCTCGACATGGTGGAGGATACAATCTTTACTACTGACATGTGTTTATCCAAAACCTTCTCTTACACCCCACCCTTAAACCCTAAATCCCTCTCCCTTATCCTATCCCCTCCTTTCCTAAATCTCCCTCCTCATCCTAAATTCCCCCCTCCTCATCATTGCAACGGGTAGCATTGTATACTCTGCCAGCCTCCCTACCCACTCGGGCTGAAATTAAGAGAAACTGTACAGATGACATATAAATACTGAGATCACAAAAACCACAGATATACAGTAACCATAAGTGATGAAGTGGCAAACAGTCCTGGAATTATCAGTATTTATAGTGGATGGAGATTCAACTCACTTGCTGTAATGAAAAAGGAATATTGTACTGTACCCTTACATACCATGTATTACTATTAAGAAGCATGTGTGACATACTACTGTTAAACCTGGACACTCTTTTACCTTTTCTGGTTATCTCTCATTCATTTGGTGGGTATTCCCTCCAAGAGGAGGTTGATTTACAAGCATCTTGGCACTATGGGCCAGAACGACCATTAAAAATTTGTCTCCCAGGTTTAGAAATATAGTTGACAGGAATTTACAAGCTCATGAAGCAGTCTTGAAGGAGGCTTTAAAGAGATATAGTTTGAAAGAAAAAGGAAAAAGAAAAAGGAAAATAATATGCTTTTGAAAAGTGCAAATTATTAATGAAAAGAGGGTAGAGATGGGTCTAGAAGATATCTTAAGAGGTACCGAGAAAGATTTGAAAATAGGGATTGGATAGTCATAGTTTACTGGCATCTAATCAACTTTAAATTTCTTGGCTCCTTCAAAAATAATGTATAATAATTTCTGTTCATGAATTGCAATGATTAATTAACTTGTCTGAAAACCTAAACATATTTGGAAAATGCAAACTTTGGTTACTTTGCTGTTTTTATCTGTCCTTTATAAATATAAATTGTTGCCACTTGTAGTAGCCCAACTGTAAAATGTTATTATCAATGTAGCAATGATAAAAATTTTAGAAAAGATGTTACATGATTAAATGTATAAGCATTACTCTTTTTGACAAAATGCTAAATTGCTTTTGTTCCCACAGTCAAAATATGCAAAAATATTTGAACAAAGACAAACGTTTACGCTGCAAACATAACCAGCTGGAGTAAATTGGTTTGTTGAAGAAATGAGTAATTTTCATTGGTGTTTTCTTTGATATAATACTTATATGCAAAATAATTCTGTTGTCTTGAATTAAGTAGACAGATGACTCTTTTGCCTTAAAACAGTGTTTCTTAACATTTTACACTACTCAGACCCTCTGGCAATTGACAAAAAATTGAAAACCCTGTTGCACCTCCTTTAATAAGCTGAGGATGAACACTTTCCACATATTTATTTTTAATACTTGTAGCGTTGCACCCCCCTAGGGTACTGCCTTGTCTCCCCCCAGGGGCTGTGTGTACCCCAGATTAACAAACACTGGATGTCTTAATAGACAAATGTCTAGATTTATCAAAGGAACTGGGTACTACATATATATATATTAAACTGCAATTATTTACCTCTGTAGGCATAAGTACGCTTGGACACAATGGTAAAAGACAGAATATATTGTCCATATTTACAGTGCATATAATTTGTGACTGTCAACATATGTGTACGTGAAATAGCTGAAAAGAGTAATAAAAAGACAAATATCTGCTCGGGATCTCTGCCTGTACCATTGTCATAATGAATGGGCATAGAAGTAACCTATTTCCTGTGTAAGTTTCATGGTACAGTAGTAAATATTATTCTGATTAACTAATTAGGAAGACTTATAACTCATCAGCTTTATTGGGTCAATATTAACAATCTTGTTTATATACTGCATATACTGTTTACCACGGACGAATTAAAACACATAGTAGCACTAGCCGATCTGTTGAGGGGAGGGAGGAGAAAGGAGGGGGGGGGGAGATGAGTGTTATCTGGTGATAATTTTAATATTTGAAAGCCAACCTACTGCTTTCAAAAATCCAATTGAGTACTTTGACATCTTCAGCCATTCATGGCTCAAATTTCCTGAAGTAGAGTTAAACTTGCAGTTAAAAAACAGGAACATTCGCGACAGAGATTTTTCATCTGCACTGCAAATTGACTTGGTTTTGCATGTTTTGCTCTCTTGTATCAGGCTCTGTGTACTGGAACATGTTAAGTACAAAATTTTCAAGCTCTGACTAAGTATCCCTTGTTATATATCTTGAGGGCTCCCCCCCCCCCCATTTGCACAGCCGAATTTCCTCTGAAAGTTCCATGACAAGTTTCAAACTCCATATTAAGTCTTTATCATTCCTTCACTGAGGGTAATTTGCTTTGCAGCCGTCAAGTGTTCTCTTAAATGGAAATTTAATGCAAATGTTTTTCCACTCTTGGAGAGAAGGACTCTCGAACAATTAACCCAAAGTCTCAAAGTCTCCCAAGTGGAGCTTAGCGTCTTCACATCTTTGGTGATAAACTTCAATTTAGATGCTGTCAGCTGTAGATGGAATTAAACTAAAAAAAGAAAAAGAAATGAAAGATATAAAAAAAAAAATTTAAAACAAAAACTTCTTTATGGGAATACCCTTAGCTGAAAGCAGATAGAAGTAATGGCTGAAAGGTGTTATGTTCTTGATGCGCTTTTGAGGTTAATTACATATGCAAATGGGTCACCATGGACAAGGTTTTAATGATCTATCTGGGAAGCATATCTATTGCGAATACATTAAATAATTTATTACACATTATCTAGTCCAAACCGTCGTATTAAGTGCTCTGGAAGCAAGTCCTTGCATACACAGTGGTTTGATTGGAAAACTTGTATAAGGAATGTTCACACCTGAATATTCTCCTGGGTTTTTGTATTGCAAATGATATTGTTTGACAGTTACCGTTTCTTTCCATCTCATCATTATTGCTTGTTACGCATGGTCACATGATCTAGCTATATGTCAGGTCTACAGTATATATACTGCCCTCCTCCTCCTCCTCCTCCTCCTCCTCCTCCTCCTCCTCCTCCTCATTGCACCCACTCAGTGTTTTCTTCTGTTGGGTTTCTTCAATGCATATTCTCAGTAGCCGCTGACCATACCTTTAGACTAAAGCATGTACTGGCTCAGTCTGGTGTGTAAGGCACTGCAGCATAAAACATTGCACCTATCAATCAAACGTTACCGCTGTCTCGGCAGTGTCCAACATCGTACGTAACAAGTGTTTCCAGAACAGTAACCTGCACTTTCTGTTGGCAACTTTTAGGGTCACGTGCGGTAAACGTAGGATACCGTAAGTGATTGAAGCCATAATTCACTGTTGTTACTCAAAAACGTTGTCTCCGTCCCGCCTTCATCACCCTCTCTTCGAACCCCCAAACCTTTAAATGAATTATGGAGATATTTTAGTGGATAATCCATCAGTCTTCATTGGTACACATTGGGTGTAGCTGCTACACAGTGGTAAAGTTTCTCTATGCATGGACAATGCAATACATTTAAATTTGACCATAGTCTTGAGTATTTGGTTCTTTGATAGATACAGAGTATACACCATGGAATAATATCCTTTCAGAAACCAAGAGAGGAAGGTAGTCTTTATGTACCATTATATACTTAAGGAAAAGATATTATGAAATTAGCTTAAAGTAGCTCTTTTTTACTTTTAGATTGACGTTTTGATGATTATGATTATTATGTCAAAAATCCAATAAAAATGCAAGCCATTAGCTTTATTGACTAGTCATGTGAGTTTTATTTCAAATAATAATGAAGTAAAAGTTCTCCTTTTTGCAATTATCCAAGTTTGCTTCTTTAAATGTGATTATAACTAATATAAAGAAAGTGTCACAGAGACAAAATGTCTAGGATGAAGTAAAATCTATTTATTAATACTAGCACCTTCATTCAATGGTAAAAAATAAAAGTTTAAAATGATGTAATATGTAAAATAGTATGCACATGTTTTGTTTCCTTATATCTACTGAGACAGTTCTGCATTGGTTGTCTAGTTCTGTCTTTTATTTAAAAAAAATTTAGCATCATTTAAAGAAAACTTTTCACCAAAACGTACAGTAACTGATATTTCCGCTGTGCTGTTTGGTGTTGATTCCGCCCGTCAATTGTGAATCTTTCGAAAGTTTATAATATGTTCAGTTGTAAGATTACGTAAAGGGATACGCATCAGTATATGGAGCTATGCATTACTTTGAAAGATTTATGGTACTTTTTTATCTTTCATAAAAAAATGTGTATTTCAATAATGCAATTTGTTGGATGGTAACCGCAGAAAAGGATTGGCTACCTTGGTGTATTAATTTAGTTTGATTTTTCTATGAGCTCATTTTGACATGAATGAGTTTTACATCTTGTTTTCTATTGTACGTATTTCTCTGCTCTCATGTACAGATATGGCCTTTATCTATAATTGATTTTCCGTTACATAAAATTTTGAGAACACCATAAATGGCCTAAAAAGACTACATAGATTTGGAGAAAATTTTAGAGGTAGTGGAAGAAGCCGCTATAAGTTAGCTTACCATCACCACACAATGCATGGACTATGGGAGCCACCCATTACTTCCTGTGGGGGTGGTAATGTCGCACAAGGGATTCTCTCTGATGCCTTCAAATTCACCATTCGGATCAGACTGATGATACATTTTAATGACTACTTAACTGTATCAATCAGAACATGCCACCATCTTTTATATCCATAAGAGGTGTGAATCATGCGAGATACATAGCCATTGTGTGTGTACACAAATGCTATAAAACGTGGTAATAAATCATTCAGACTTTTAAAAGTTTACATTGGTAGGGTTGTCCCAACATGTGTTAAAATAAAAGGAAAAACCGCAGAAAAAGGAAACTTACACCAAAGAGAGAGAGAGAAGAAAAACAAAAGGGGAATATGAAAGAAAAAAACGAAAGAAAGAATTTCACTCAAACTTTTCAATCTTCTTAATGGAATACGGTTCCCAAAATTTCCAAATCAGAATAAAGTAAATTAATTATAGACAGTTTTTGCTTTTCCAAACGACTCGGAAGAATGGGGACATTGATACAGTCGTCGCGTGGCTCTTAATGATAAATCACTAACCCGACAACTTCCATAAATCTGTTTCATTCAATCAATAAAAACATCTTCCATTTTTGAGGTGCCTATCATCAAATATGTCGGGGCGTTACCGTTTTCGTCTCAGGGCACACACGCTAATTCTTAATCGTGGACAAGTTCTTCCACGCAGACCCAGTCTGAAAAAAAAAATAAAAAACTTCCAAGACTTTCAGTAGAGAGAAAAACATTGAGAGGAGAGAGAGAGTAAGAGAGAAACTGGAAGGTTTGTCTGGCCTGGAAGATGATTGTTTATAATCTGCTAAAGGCGAAGGGGCTCCATAAGCCATCTTAGGGACCGGTGGAAAAATAAACATGTCATATTTTATATCGCTGTAGATTAAATTAATCTTTATAAATGGGTTTAGAAACGGGGATGATGCAGCTTCTCTGAGGATGTCATCTGGAGGAAGAGGCAGTGCCAATTGCAAAGGAGATGACATTTGAGATGCGGGCTTTAAGTCGACATTGCTAGCGTAGGTAAAGCATCAGATCTGTAGATCAACAGGAGAATCTCTGGGGAGCAATGATGGATTTTTGAGAAAAGGTTGTTGAACCCTGGGGAGGATTCAAGTCCTCCTGCCAGAATCAAGGAGTGGGGTGTTAATTTGGGAATTTGAGTGTGTGTTGAGTTTAAGAAGGGT
Source organism: Apostichopus parvimensis (assembly GCA_000934455.1). Lineage (NCBI taxonomy): Eukaryota > Metazoa > Echinodermata > Holothuroidea > Aspidochirotida > Stichopodidae > Apostichopus > Apostichopus parvimensis. Next base: position 106,591 of record KN890479.1, read on the forward strand.
AACTTTACATCTGTTATGTTTGACCCATTTCAGGGAAAACTCCAGTAAAAAATGATACCACACAAGTACACAAGTGAAAAGCACATCTGCCAGATTAATCGTTACTTTCATTTTCATGAAAAATATGTCGGTGGGTTGGTCTTTCAATTTCTTGTTCAAACTATAAAGCATACAAAACAACAGAAAAACTCCCTGGGAATGTTATGTGAAAGAAAGTGAAAGTAGCTAAGAAATTTTCCGTCCATGACGTGATTATTTTGAACCAGTGACCACAGTTTGTCCCTTGGAATCCCTTCTCTGGGTTGGTATCTTTTCCTGGGTTGGATTCCTCTCCTGGGTTAGAATCCCTTCTCAGAGTTGGGAGTCCTTTCCCTGGGTTAGAATCCTTTCCCTGGGTTGGAATCCATTTGGGTAGTATCTCTTGAAATGAAAGCATGATCCCTAGTTAAATGCTTGGTATGCAATGCACTGTGGCTTCTAAACGGAATATTCCCCCAGCAAAGAAATGGTTATGGAGGGATCACCACTAACTAATGGTTGGATAGCTACTTTGGTAGAATAGGGAATCTTTAATTCTGAAGTAACTGGTTTGAATCTCGTTCTTTTGGGGACTTCATTTGCTCTTTTGGAGTTTTAAAGCTGTTGGTTTCAATTTCCTTACTCAGACTTGAGTACATATTTATAAATCTTTGTCATGTACTGTGGTATACTGTACAACATACTTGAAGGTTTGGCACATACCAGTAAACTGTTTCGAAAGATTGGATTGGTGCAAACACATGTTAAACTATGCTGTAATGAGGTCGGCTTTTCGAGGGGCTTTAATATAAAGCATTTAAAACCTCACGGTTCTTAATACCAGATGAGAGAAAATTAAGTAGGAAGTTTATTACATTTTAATTAGGGGCTTTCTTATCCACTAAAAAAATAAATCAATATTTTTTAAACTACTAGTAATAGGATATGTAGGCCAATATGCTATACTACCACAATATGTTTCCATTGTACATTGTCTACATCAGCTATTCCTGGTCAGAAATGATTGGGCATGGACCCTGACAGGAGGTTGCCTTCATATAGAATGCGTGGTGCTAATACAGAATGTTGCCATAGAATGGTCCCATAGAATGGTCCTGTAGAACGGTGCCACAGGCTTTATACTGCGTGGTGCTCTCATACAATAGTTCAAATATGGAAGTAGAACTCCCGCAATGGGTAGAAGCTAGACGTGACTAATTTGCAATGAAACATCCCATGGAACATGAGACAATATTTCTGAGCAAGAAGAGAGGGTTTGATGAGAAACACAGAACTGTAAAACCCAGGGTCCCCACGGAGTCGTTCTAACCTGCTTGGGTCATGCACCTTCTTATCTAAACATACCCCTGCACTTAAACCTCATCTGTAAAAATCATAAATTTTCATAAAAAATAGGAGAATTTTCTGTGACAAGATTTGGGGCATAGATATGGGTATATTTCCATAGAAAGCCTGAGGAGGGTTGCACAGCTGCTGCTGTGGTATTTTGCTGGAAGTAAATGGCATTTTGTTTTGGTTCCTTTTTGCCTTAAATAATATAACTCCTTCCACTCTGAAAAATACCACAACCAGTACTGTTCGTTTACGTACAGTGGTAGTGAACAGTAGGTGGTATTTATGGGAGCTGGGTGTATAAATATCCCGCCGAATGGTGTTTAACATCTACATTGACGGTAGTTAAACCACAAAACGCTTTACCATCTGTGGATGGCCGTCTCTCGAATCCCTCTCCTTAAGCTTTAAAAACTCTCGGCAGATGAAGAGATCTTGAAGCTTATGATCACAAGGAATTTTATTTCCTAGTCTCATCATGCACTGTCTGTCTTTGTCGTTGTCCTACGAAAAGCTCCTAGATTTGTGATGTCTTTTGGAATTCCTGTTGGGATCGTTGGCGGTGGAAACTTTCATCCAATAGCCAGAGGCGTAGTTGTGAAAGCTGACAGTTGAAATGCTCATGATAATTGATGAACCCATCATCACTGTAACATACTCGATATCACGGTGCTGGTATTATACACGTGTGAGAATCGTCTAACCATCTGTTTTTGTAGAGCTTAAGTGGTGAGAAATAACAAACATTTGCTTAAATCTCTGAGGTTTCTGATGATACGCCTGGCAACCTCCATTTACAGTCGTACGTAATACATGAATGTCAGTTCACAACTCCCTCACCTATCTCCATTCAACATGAGACACTAAAATCCACGGAGACTGCCGAGAACGAACCGACAGGATTGAAACTTGACGATTTCAAATGTAAAGATCTCCCAATATGAGAGGAAATTTTATAGCTTTGAACACATATTAACTGACTATTAATTATGTTAAGTAATATTACTTGTCAGATCAAATGCTTAGAAACTCCAACCTTTGCCATTAAATACAGCATTACCTATTACTGCAATAGTTTTCCTCTTTATAGTGCCCAGCTATTCTTACAAAACATAACTTAATGGATATGCTGAACACAAGAATCAGGGCTAACGTTGTTTTGGTCTAATATTGAACCATTCTAATTGGCACAAAGATACTTCGATTACGGTGGGAAGCAGCATATATATATACTCAAAAGTCCCATACAAGGGAACTTCATTTGCCTGAAGCTTTTTAAATATTCCAAACTGCCTTTATCGAGTGCCAAAGGATATAATGTGATGGAATACTGACAACAATTAATTAAGATGAAACAATTGTTTGCCTGTTTTATTAAACCCTTCATTTGGTGAAACACTTACCAAGGGATCTTTGTAGTTGAAAAAATTACAATCTTTGGTTGTTGAATAGCAAATTCGAGATGAATGAATGAATTAATGCATGAATGAATTTTTCTGATCTTTCGAAAAAGCAGGTTTTTAATGGTTCGGTCACCTGCTGATCTCTATGTTATAAAAAAAAAAATCTTTTGCTTTTTGTGAACATTCTCTCACAGTATCTCAGTTTGATCACTGTACTGTAGCTCCCGGTGTTCACCATAGCGGTATAGCCATGATTCATACTTGTGTCTCCGATGCTGCACGGAATAATACATCGTTAACTTCTACCGATGGCAAAAGATTGCCCTATTTTAATAAAACATGAGTTTTTGGAGTATATATTACAGTAGCAAAATCATTAAACTTTAATTCTGTTTTTTTTTATATTGCATGATCAAGTCATACACTTGTGTTCATCATTGAATGGTGGCTGTATAACCAATGAAGCCAAAAGATGGATTTTGCTTTCCTTAAGATCAATATCTTCTCCATTTACAGAAAATTGTAGTATATAAAGAACCTTTTTTTCCCCATTCTTCTTGTAGCATGTGATGTGCGTTTTATTCAAAGGCAGCATCTTGACATGTAACTTTTGCAAGGTCTAATCATTTTGTTTAATAAAAAAAAATAAAACAATTCAAAAGCATCCATTCTCTGTAAAAGTCCGCATGCGTGAACGTTTTCATCAGCTGAGAGTGTAAATCCCTTCTCAATGATATATTAAGTGAAGCTCGCACTGGGAGAATACGGACATATATACCATTTGGGTTCATTCGATGTTAGTTTGTGTCGATTGAAGTTTTCTCTTAGCTGGACAGCTTTGTGTTTGAGATGATGTGAAAGACCTACCCTTCATTTTTAGGGTCTTTTGCTGATAGAATGTGACACTTTATGATGTTTGCAGACTTAGTAAAGTATGTAGAAACTTTTAAATGCGTTGTCAGGAAAGTGGCTTTAGATGTGTTCTGGCATCAGACCTAATTAAGAGTCAAGGGTAGTGTGCTACTGGCTCGGTTAAGTGACATGGATAAATTGACAAGAAACTGGATCATTAGGGGCATTGGGGGTTTAGTGGAAGGAGGAACAGGATTAATATTCCTGCAAAATAATTATGATAAGGTAGGTGCATAATTAGCTATCAATTATTGTTATCTTTCCCACCTTAAAAATTATTGGATGGGAATTATTAAGGGTTGGGGGAGGGGGGAGGGTAAAGTATGTTGGTGGTTGATCACTAGCTAAGGGTCAGAGCACAAATATGCTAGATAGTGAAAATGATGGTCACACAACTTCCACTCTGTCACTGCCACTCTCATTTACATATTTATCCTCAGTGAGACACTGGTCTAAGTTTAACTCTTCTCTCAATGTCCGAGATGAAATTTAGATGGTAAGAATGTTTACTTTTGAAACTCTCAGCAATTTTTAGTAATAAGTAAAAAAAATGGTTCTTCTAATTCATGTAAAAATGGTACCATTCATTATTCTGGTTACATCATAATAACTTTGTCTACAAGTAGAATTCCAATTGGTTTAATGTAACTGTGTGGGTCTCCAAGATGTCAATGTGTAGTCTACTATGTAAGTGTACCTAACTCTAATGAGCACAGATACTTATGTGGTCACTGTTATCTGCACTGGTTTGCTATTTAGCATATTCCAAGGTAGTTAGTTCTTGACCACAGATTGCTACAATGGTGAACATTCAAGAATGGAAATCCTTCCCCGTGAGTGTAAAGTACAATCCATCAATGGGTTTTAGATTTATTCTGTTGACTTTTATGTACAGAAACTCTGCAGTGACTTTTCCTTTGAGATGGGCGCAAGGGGAAATCCTTGTTTGAATGGCCAAATCATTGTCCAGATCACTGGTTTAAATCCACTTACAAGGTTGAAAGGATGGTTCAGGTTGAATGAAATGTAAACCTTGTCTCCTAGGATCAATGGAAACTTTTCTGTGAGGGGTGCTTTTTTTAAGAAGTATTATTACAGAATTTAAGTAAGGTGTTGGTCAATAGTCTGTTTTATAGCTTAAGATAAATCCACCACTATGGAACAGCTAGAGACCCACCCTCCTGAAAGAGAGAGTCTAGTGTTTGGGTAAACTGAGTCATCCCGGACTTGAAAAATCAGGATAAAAGAGAAGCTTTCTTAGAGTTTATTACAGAGAGGAGTTTATAAACAGGGTGGGGGGGGAACTCAAAAGTAAATCATTGCTATTAAATCTCCCCACCCCTTTTATTCCCATCTTATTGAAAGCTCTGTCATTGTCATACTCCATTCCTTTTAATTGGCAGAGGTTGGCTCTTAGGAAAGCTCAATTCAAACACCTCGGCTAAGGTCATATATTTGTTATATATCTGTCAGAAATTTATTTTGTAAAACAGGTATCAAAACATTCAAAAACTGTAAGAAACCCTTGTTGGTAATTTTTTTAATAAAAGAACTCTTTGAGGATCAGGCCGATATGGTTAATTATGTAATGCTGAAATTGCCAAGATTTTTTTGTATAGGCTGAGCTGCCTATTGCATAACAGTGTAACAGCTAGCTGTATATCATAGATTCTTATTTCAAACCTGAAATCATGCATAGTGCTGAAAAAACCTGTTTCTGTTTTGTATCAGTTCAATTCGAAATCAACTTGGGGCGATAGCTTTCATATTAATAAGTAATGCCTCTATTAGTTGGTCGGAACTTAATACAGAAATTTGAGCAAAAAATGTAATTAAATTGGGGCCAGATACTGGAAGTAACGTAAGTGATACACTTTACTTCACTGTAGGCCATTCGATTTGTCCTGTGTTCCTCTCTTTTCTTACGTCAGAAATGTGGTTTGAATAAATATTATTTATCTATTATAATTGTTTTATTCCATTTGGTATTGTCGAAGGATGTTACGATGGTCTTGACGAAGTATCTTAAAATCATTCAAAATTGTCGGTAGTTGATGTGGTCATATATAGCTGGTAAGTGATAATGTAAATTTTGCAATCATATATGTCTAACAAAATTGTCCTTCGATCACAGAAGTATTTCGATTTTGCCTTCGATCGTGCCTTTGATCGCGCCTTTGACCATGTAAAACAATTGACATGTGTCTTCGATTTGTATGCCTTCAAAAAGTATCACCTATATCACACAGAAGATGGTTTAAGAAATGTCAAACAAACCACTTTAGGTCTACTGTCATGCTTCTAATTCTTCCACATCTGAATAAGTCTCTTGTTCCAAAGTTATGGAAGACAAAGTTAGGCCATGATGGTGACATAATTTTTTTTTCACTTCCCGTTGATATTGCTATGTAATTTGTCTCAACACACAAGGAACCTAACTTTAACATATTAACATTATGGGCTGTTGAATAGTTTGCGGCTCCCATTTGATTATTCTTTCCTCTTGCCCCGTCGTACGTTGACGTCAATAGCTCTGAAAGAATTATTAATAGTTTAATGAATCCATCTGGTATTAATCAGGATTTTTTTGTTGTTGAAAATTATCTACTCAGCCCAGATGAATGGCTGAGCTTCCTCTTCCATCTTCACCTGTTGATCAGTTTTCTTTGCTTCATCGTTTGCCGAAGCACACATGAAACTTATTTTCCATACTTCAAACTTTCTGACCTAGTTTGACCCCCCACGAGATATACAGTTACTTCTATCAAATTTGGATCACATTTATCATCCCCTAGTTATTTATGTGCGATTGAGATCGTGATACTTTTTAGATTTTGAGAGACAGAAAATAAACTACAGGGGATTTTGCAATCATTCTGCATAATCTTCTAATAAGCGAATGATTTCAAAAAAGATACTGTAGTTACATCTGTTGGGCAATCAGGTATGATGCAACGTTCGGCTGTCATTTTTAATCAAATAGTTAAAGACCCCGAGGACTGCTGTCATAAATCAACGGGCAGATACTTCATGTGTATAAAAAACATGTTACTTGCAGCTGATGCGAATCGAGACTACCTTCGGCTCTGAAAAATGCGAAACAACTGCCCAGGAAGTGATTATAAATCCTCTACAAACAGCAAAATCCATTTTTCCCCCTTAAAAGTTTCAGCTGAGTGATAATTTCTAAAGTACAAGTACGTCCCAAAAGAAAGCTTTGACATTTATTTTTAACTTGTTCTTTCCATTAGGTAATACTATCCGTTCTAGTTTTTCTTCAGGAGAAAATGTTTTGTTTCTCTCTCCATATTTTGAAGAGGATCAGGGTATAAAGTATATTTTCATGTGAAAGGAAAATGAGGAAATAGGACTCTAAATGAGGGAGTTTGAAGTAGGAAAATGAAATGAAAATGAAGATGGGCTTTACGGTGACCAATTTGGTGGTTCATGTATATGCTTAATCAGTTAAAACTGTGTACAAAGAAGTGAAGAGTTAACCTAGCCAAACACATCACAATTTGTAGTCATATCTGTGTGATTGTGATGGATAGACAGATCAAAATGCATATATTTTATTTTTAAATCAAACCTTCTGTTTATGCAGAATGGAAACAAAGTATTCTGAGAAGTATATAAGGCTGACAAGTTGGCCATTTTGTATGAAAGAAGTGATACCATACTACTTGCAATGCTGCATAGTACTACAATCTTCTACATACTACTTGTA
>KN890480.1:6794-20226 GCA_000934455.1 Apostichopus parvimensis
GTATTTGCAGAAAAATGAAGGGCACTGATGGCAAGTCTCATCAGTGTGATCTGCTTGTCAAGCCTTGCTGGAAGTATTTACTTAAGTATTTACTTAAGTATTTAATACTTTAAGTGTACTGAGAGTAGTTGGAGAGGAACCTGAGTTACCTTGTTGTGATCTGAGATGCAAATGTTAGATCAGCAGTAACAACGTTCCCTAATGTTAGTGAATTCATGCCTCTCACTTCTAGCCGGGTACAGATTCCTTTAGAAACACATATACATCGAAGAATACTGACTTAAAACTCACCTTAGCTTGTGAAATGCATCTATTACATGAATTAATGCAGCACCGCAGTCATAATGAGAAGCAGGCCTGATCCATCTGTTTACAATTATATATTTGCTTAATACAATGAATGACCAAACTAGAAAGAAGGAAAGGAAAGGAAATAATATGAATGTATAAAAAGAGGATAGTAAATAACAAACATACAAACAATATGTAATACTTTTACGTCACCTACAGTAGGTGCTAAGTACAGTATGTTTATTTTGAACAGTACACTCATACATAAGGCTTAAATTTCATTCCTTAGGAATTTACTAACTCTGAACAGTCTAACCTTATCGTGCAGTGACTTCATTCTAAAATTGCCTTTTTCTTGTTCACTGGAGTTCTCTCAGTTTGTTTATAAGTTCAATAGAGGACCTTGGCACCAGACTAACCAATATTTTAAATCCTGCTGACCATCTATGTGTGAGATAATGACAGACGATGGAACAGGTAGCTTCATGACAGGGCCTACATTTGGTAATGGAAAAGAAATTAGCTGAGTGTTTTATACCAAGGTTGGAATCGTTGTTGCTTTCATTATTGTCAGAAACATTTGTTTGCACTTTATCTTTATCTGTTCCTTCTCAGCTATACCTTGTCAAATATGAATTGATTTTTGCGATGATTCTTAAAGTTAGTTTTAACATCCGGATACAAAACTGTGTAAGGTATGGAAGAGAGCTACTGACAAGTGGTTTCAAATTTATATCAAGCCATGTTATTATTCTGTGTGTCATAAATGTAGGATTTCTGAGAGGTGAAGGTTATCTTTTGTATTTATCGAGAAATAAAATTCACAAATTGCTGCACAATTATCATTAAAACTAAGCAGTTTCTGCCTGATTGTGCACACACGCATAGATAGGTATGGGTGAATTAATGGTGCTTAAATTGCAAGATGTCTGGTCTTCTCAGACCAGATACTTTCATGCTATCGTCCTTGTCGTCGTACCTGTGACATTCAGCCATCAGGCAGGAAATTGATGCCGGAGGACCTTATCGAAAGGATTATCCCAAGGAGAAGAAGAAAACAAGGAATTAGAATTATTACTATTGACAGTGATGGAATAGTGGAGGAAAGCTACTTGAAATCCCTTCACATTAAATAAAACATTATTTCCTTTATTATCCTGACTAAAAATATATGATGATGACTCTTTGTTCAGATGAAATCTACTTTGTTGTTGTGCTTTGAACTTTGTTTATGTGACTGACTGTAGGTATCGGGCAATCTTCCGTAATTTATAGTTGCAGAACTCTGTTCTTACCTGAAGGTGGGGGGGGGTGTACTCAGTCCGAAATAGTCACATTTTACTGGTTTGAAAAATAAATTGAAAATGTGGAAATAACGTGCATTATTCTTGGTGAAGTTTACAGTTTGAAAATATCACTTAACAATAAATCATGAATAAAACGATCACTTAGTTATGAGAGCTACAGTAGGTGGTTATTCCAGTTTAAAGTAATTGGTGTAAAAGTTGAAACCTTGCTCTAAAGACATCATTGAAGTTGTGTTGATTTTATTGCCTTTGCATTATTGCAACATGGGTTCTTTTAATCATGAATTACGAGAGATGTTTGAAGAATACAAAGACCTTACAGATGCCCTGCTCTTTTAGACTAACTGTACTAAACCTAGTCTTCTATGAGGGATGACTGGACAGACAACTTTGGTAAACAACAGCTAACCAGTTGGTGGAGACTTTGAAAAACAACAGTTGTTTTCGACTTTGTGTATTGATCTCTCCATTGTATTCTGTGGGGATATTGATGTTTTCTTGTGTGTTGCAAACAAAAGCATACCTTACTGTATGAGAGTCCCACACTTGTAGTGTGTAACCCTTGTTTAAGTCTAGGCCAGCCTAACAAGTTAGAGGAATGCTGTATTAAAAGCAAGATTAAAAGGTCAGGGAGGGTTGAAAGGAAATCATAGATATGCCTCAGGGTAGGGTGATTTAATACAGTGGTCAATATTATTAGATGTAACAATCATTCAGTACATAATAGCGTATTATTCTCAAATCCTTTGCCACAGAGGCATCTTGAACTGGACAGTTCAGTTCAGTTCAGTTTAGTTTTGTTTGTTATCATTGCTGTGTTGGACATGGGTTCTCTAGCCAAACTAATTATTTAGCTGCTAAATTGATTTTGTAATTTTGTGATTTGAATGAGTTCACATATATTTTTACAAATCCCCTTTAAGATGGTTGAAGTTTTACAAAGTACCTACACTATCAATAAATTTCACAGAGTTGACTATAAGTCTCCTTAGTTTTTAAATATCATGATTAAAATTAAAAATAATAGATCTGACATGTCAACTGATACATTGTCTAGCCAATAAAGTAAAGAAGCTAAAGGGTAAAACATCTTTGTTTAATACAGACTACCACAGTGTTGTGTCAGCCTGGTGTTAGTGTCTGTATTATTAACTTGAACTGCGACATAAAACATGTATGCACTGCTTCAAACTTCTCTCCAGAGTTTACAGCTCATTTTTTCATCTGCAGAGCAGTTTTAAGTATTGTATCTGCTAGCCTGGTTTACACTACAGTATCTTCTTGCATGCCTAGGGTTTACACTACATTTTCTGAATATTGCATTGCTTATAACTGAAGTGTTTCAGTTAGAGTAATAAGTCTTTTGTTTCAGAAGAAGAATCTTAACTAAATTTTTTTGTGAGTGTGCAGATCTTTGAGTAAGTTACAAAGTATACAAGAACATGACAGTAATTACTACTAATAATCTTCACCAGTAAAAGCAAGAATTTTTTCACATTTATACTTGTTACACAATGAAATCTTATTGTTGGTTTTGTTGGAAGTACAATTGACTTGCTCTAGCCTCACATGGATAAGTTACATAGACTTAATGTATTTCTTACCTTTGTGTGTAACAGTGCTTATATCTTTGATACCTTTAGAAACCTACTTTAGTCTCAAACACACCCATAATATGACAGTACTATCTTCATTTATTACAGCAATATGATAATTTATAAATACACATGTGAAGATATAAAATCTTTTCCCCAAATGAAGCAATAAAATGCACCTCACTAGCAGATTTCATCGATGACATCATTGGATGTTCTGCGTATCGTGCAGTGAGAAAGCTCGGTCATAATGCTAAATAAATGGAAATTAAATTGCTTGAAAGAATGATATGAAGCAAAATTGTCTATAATTTGATTGACATGTCGAGGGTACTTGGTACACAAAGGTTGTTATTCAGGGGAATGTGTAACTAGGAGTGCCTCAATTTGGGGGCCGGGGGGGGGGGGGGGGGGGGGAGGGGGAGAATGAATGTTAATATGGAAGATGTTTGGATGCTTGGTCCTCACTTACCTGTCTCCACAATACTTACACACTTCATCTACTGTGCACTGTATAGTTAGTACTTTGAAACAGATGTATTGCCTTTAAAAGAAATCAAGCAATGAAACAAAATTCTTCTTAATTCCAAAGTTGTTTTAAAATAACTTTAAAAGCAACTGAGATTGATGAGAAGTATAGTCTCTGGTCCCTGACTAAATGAAACGATAGGCTTAGTTTCTAGGTTACCAATCCCTAATGTCAACAGTGATAAGGACTGCAACTTTAGCTTTAATATTGGGCTCATTTGGAGTGGGCAGTTTGACAGACAGGTTACATTCACAGGAGGACTTTACAAAATGGAGAAATTAGCAAGATAAGGAGTTTGTTAAAACTTTTTGGAGGAGAGCATTAAACAATTAAGATAAGGTCAGAGCATGCTGGTTCTTAATTTATATTTACCCTGAGGCCAAAGTTCTTGAGGAATGATTTGATTTAGGTGTTCCCTGTTGTATTTGGTAAGGTTCATTAGTAAGACATCCAAGTTGTATGATTGCCTACTGCTACAGGGAACATTATGAATGGTTGTTCTATATCTAGAGGCTATTATTTGAGTAGGTCACCCAAAATTAGTGTTTAATTTGTGAAAACAGGACAACTGTGGGGATCTCAGTAAAACTGTAAGATGTAATAGTTATGACTCCTACAAAGACATGTACTGCAAGAACGAAGATTGAAGAAAACAGATTAAAACAATTATGACGTTCTCTCACTCCTTTGCCTTGGTGTCATAGTAAACAAAATAAATTTCTGTTACTTGTATCCAAAGAGACCAAAGATATAGAGTCACTTTGAGTTGGTTAAGTTGACCTGATGGGAACCATGTATAGTTTATTACTTTGTTCTGAACTAAATAACAAGGATAAGGATACCTTACCCGTTACATACTCATAGTGAGAGTATTATGCTGAGATGGTGGATAGGAGAAGTTTGATGTTGTAATGAATTTAAATGTTTTGGTTGCTGATGATTTTTGTTTGTTTGTATCTTTTGATATGATCTTTTCAAAATTTGATCTGCAGTTGATGACAAGTTTAAAGTAATTGAAGGATTTTTTTCAGTTGACAGTTGAAGGACTTCCCTCTGGTATTAACCACTTAATGGTGTCTTTCCATGTTAGCCCTGGAGGTCATCACTCTGGGATATTCATTAAAAGTGATGAAAGGGAGTTTTTCTCAAGGACCCCCTCCCTTTACCCATGATGGAATTGTCTTGAAGAGTTGCTCATATGTTGGATATCAGCTGGAGTATGTCAATCTTGCCATGTATCTCAACAAGCCATTCTTCTCACACAGAGTAATCCATCTCACCAAATAGCTTTGGTTAATGTAATAAAATAAATAAATATGGCCTTCCCAGCACACACTACAGGAAGAGCAGATTAACTTGAGTTTGTTGTTAATATTATTGGTATTGATGCAATGCTGGTGACATTAAGGAAGATTGCTTAGTATAGTAATATAAGAAATATTGCGTAGTAGTTATATAAAGAAAGACTGCCTAACTAATAGTAATATATAAGGAAGACTGCCTAGTAGAAATGTATTGCAATGGTGATGTAACTTGGGCAAACAATGAAAACCAGCATTTGCCAAGGCATTTAATAGCATATATAATGGGTTAGATTCATACATTAAATGAACAAGAATGCATATTAACCAGAAAAAACAAGGAAATAAATAAAAGAACAGGATAAGAACAAAAAACATATCCAAAGAGAAAAACAGGTAGCGGTGTGGTATTCTTGTAAACTTGATGAAAAATGATATTATACTGCAAATTAAAAATTTGGGCAGACCGTGGGTTTCCTTGTAAAGTCTTCTGTAGATTAGGGGACATTTTGCTTGTCTCCTAGCAACTGTTGATCTCTGATTCTGAGACACAGTTTACCAGTTGTATACCATGAGAGAGAAGAGAGTAGAGTATTATATATTATAACAAATTCAAAATGAAACACAAAATGTCAACTTAAATGAGCTTCATTGTTATGAGATTTGATTTGAGAAAGTCATAAGATTGAAAGAATGATAGCAATTAAATCCATGAGTTGCTCCAAAGTGCTCGATAATATACGGCCAGCATAACCTTACATGGTATCCAGGTAAGGCTGACTGTCAGGGTTGAAAGGCCAATTAGAAGTCACCTAAGGTACTATTGTACTAATTAGAAGGTAAACATTTATACTAAGAGTGCTTTATGACCTTAACATTTGTTTTATGATTAAGGTGTATCTTCCTTATCTGTGGAAAGTGCTGGTATATAGTAGAAACTAAAATAAATCAACACCTTATACCCTGAAAGGGTAAATGCCAGTTAATAATGTCATAAACAGCTGAGTGTACATGGGTGGGTGTACTATTCAATAATGATATATGGCAATAAAACAGCAGCAAAACCAGAGAGCACGCATGTGGTTCTGTTTATTCAAAATCATATTTGGAACTAATTTTGGAACAATTATTTGCCATTATTTTTTTAAGATCCCAGAAGAGCAGTTTTCTATTCATTGCTGGTGAGCAATTACCCCCAATGTTGGTGTACATTGCCAGAGATGTGTATCGTACAATAGTAATGATTGAATATAAAGTATTCATTACTGTGGTTGAAGTCAGAGTGTGTGTGTGAAGCACAGATCTGTTTCAATTTAGCTTCTAGGTTACTATTGATTTTTGCCCCTCTGCATGGATGTGATAGGTTGTCGGCCTGTTCTTATAGGCAATTAGCAGTGTACAACGTTGTCACATGTACAAAACAAGGTCTTCAAGACGATCACTTTACATGTCATAGAAAGGAACAAACTTGAAGCTTCTAGAAATAGAAATAAATTAAAATATGGACCGTTGTTGTCAATGAGGTAGATGGTCTGTATAGACAGTATCACTTGTACACCAGTAAGTTTAGACGTAGTCGTAAAGCTACAATAAATTACAACACACACACACTGGGTAGTACAGAGGTTTGCTGGAAGATTGCTTGTAAACTGCAATGGCACGTATGTCGAAACAAATATCATTTTAATTAATTATTGACTGACAGAAGTGCTCTCCTGAAAATGGGGGAGTAACCTTTTGTGGATATATTATGTAAGTATACTTGATGGACTGGCATGGTGCCACTAGAGTTTAAATCTTGGTGTTACTGTTAGGCATAAAGTTATAAATGCTGTTAATTACAAGACAGTGAAAGTGAACTAACTTCTACTCATCTTCTGTCATGATTCAAAAGTACATACTGTAAGTACACAGCTTCAAATGTCATTTAAGAACATCACTGGAAATATACTCTCTTTGCATGGAGTGTTGTAAAATGTATTTAAACAGACCAAGACTACCACACATACATGCACTAAAATATCCTTAAGATTCTGTCCTCTTTCCATCATTTGGTACTTGTATCTCCCCCTCCCCCCTCCCCCTCCCCCTCCCCCTAGATTTATATGTATTGACATCCCTGCTCACTTACCTGTCTCTTTTACTGACACACTCTGTGATCTATCTACCCTAGCCTAAGAAATGGTAACATTCTTGCACTGTGCCCCCTCCCCCCAACCCCCCCCCCCCCTTCAATGATGTTCTTTCCTGGGTAATATCGCTGAGTAAACTTTTAATGAGTGAAGTAAATCTTTGGGAAATTTTATTGTAAAAAAACTCCATAATTGTAATCTGGGTTCGTTCATGCACTACTTCACCCTGACCATAATATTTTAATATATGCGATTGCTACATGACGACAGCAGTAACAAATCACATTCACAAGGCTGGATAAGCAGCAGCGTGTGGCAGAGACAAAATATGTGTGACCTGCTTGAAAAGGTTTCCTTGAGCAGAAGAGGTGGAGTTACTTTTCAAAAAGATGCTGAAAATGTCAAGTTCATACTTGAGTGTTAACTCAACTGTAGCTACATTCTTCATGTCTATGAGTGAGGGTGAATATTACCATACTTGTGAATTTATAGCCTTGTCGCCAACCTTCAACAGCTCAGACACAATACTTCATCAGAATATACCCCGTTACTACTCCATGCATAGTAGAAGCATTGAAGTACTTCACAGATTTTAATGGTAGAAGCCTGTGACAATGATCCATTGCCTGTTGGGTTCTTTGCTATTGTCCTTTGTCATTGGAAGTAAACCATGAACTTATTACAACCAATTTCAATATATTTATGAAAGTTTTGTATAGTTGGTTTTATTTTTGGACAAACAGTATTTTCTGCTGCTAACATTCCGTGAACCAGAACACCCTGTGGAGTCAGAAATATCTCATAATTAGTTTCCATGAAACCTTGATTGACTTTGACAAATTGTGTCAAGTCACCAGTGGAGTTTGGAGACTTAAGTCTCAATGCGTGGCATCCAAGAAATAGAAATAGCAAAGGAAAGAAAATGAAATAAAAATATTGAAGAATGTTTCTCAAATTTTGAAAACAAAAGATTTAGCTAAATTGCTTTTAATTTTAGATGGAAAAGCAAATTTCACATCTTAATTTAAAGAGGTGACTGAATTCTGTCGATAGTGTGATGGTATTTATGGTAATTTCAATTAAGCCACAACCGCCTCTACTGCATTAAGCTAATGAATTTAAAACTGGACGATTGACTGCAAGCTCCTGTCAAGTTAATTAGTGAGTAACCGGGAGAGAATTTATCCTCTTTGGTTTCTACTAGTAGTGATTAGCATACACTGGAGTAGGTAGGGGGAGTACATGTCATTGTTAATGGATATTAGCTTATAAAACTGAGAAATAAGATGAAACAACAGCTCTAGATTAAATCTAGCAGTTCCAATGAGAAGAGCATGTGATAATGGAACATTTTAATGGTTGTCATTATGTAAGATTCAGAAAGTTACTTGCGGTCACTTCCAGGCATTTCTTCTCTTTTCTGATTGTTCTGTTCCCATAACTTGAGATGAGATATAAACCTTCAGAGGACATTTAAATTGGTACATATATGGAGTGGTAATGTAAAACCTAACACTCCTTCAACTGGTTTCCTGTGAGAATCTTGTTAAAGATTTATTCTGAATTCTTTTATCATTTTTATAGGAAGTTTTGGTCAATTCATTATCCAGACAAAAGAACCTTGTTATGTTAGTAACAAGCATGCATTGAGTTAAAAAGTAAATAGTTCGTTTTGATGTAAAGACAAGTTTGTTCCAAATCCTTTTATCCATTTTCCGTTGGGACTTATTATTAAAGAGACCAAGAACATATGGGACTGTGTCCCTATGTGTAAAGTTTTCTTTTTCGATTACATGAACAAAAGACTTTTATTAGGCACAAAAGGTACAAATTTGTTTAAGTTTCAATGGTGATCTTATTTAATACATGAGAAATACCAACAAACTTGTAAATCTCATTTCCTTTGAGATTACAACTAAAATAAACTTTTGAAATAGAATTACAGTTTGTCCCTATTTGTCTTGAAAAGAAAAAGAGATTAAATTATTTTCTTCCATTTTGATGCAACAAATGTTGGTCTGTTTTTATGTTTTTTTTAAAATCTTTTACCAAATATGAAATAGTGAAGGTCAGATTCTGTTTCAAGTTGGCTTGCCAAAGATAACAGATTGCTTATTGTCATCCTCTCTTTGTGGATTATTTGAATTTCTCACAGTTCTTTGTTGAGTTGTTTTACCTCGGTGGAATCATTGTGTGTGCGTGTGCGCGTGTGTGTCTGTGTGTATGTAATCAACGCCTGCTTCGCTCTTGAGCTTCCTCTCTGAAGTATACACTGCTAGCTCGTTTGTATCATGTTTTAATTATTATTGGATGTAAGAGACATTTCTCTGTAGAGTTGAATGCTGCATTAAATGACATAGGTGCTTGAAGTAAAACCCAGGCATTGTTTGGTACATTTATGACAGAATTTACATTGAAATGTGTGATATCAACTTCTAACAGTTGCATCATAATTATGAAGCATCGTGGGCTACTTGGCAGACCTAAGAAAAAAATCAGTCTAAATAGCAAAATATTTAATGATACTAAAAAATGGTTTTGTTTGCTTTTGCCATTTTCAAATCCCTAAAGATTCTTGCCTTTTGAATCATTGATTTTGCTCAATCTGAAGCTATAGCTTGCATATATTCATATATATTATATATGTATATATTCACATATATGTTTTTATTCATATATATTATATATGTATATATTCATATATATATTATATATGTATATATTCATATATATTATATATGTATATATTCATGTATATATATAGTCATCGAAGGTAGGATTGATTTTGCAGAACAGAAGTTAAAACAGAGAACAGTCAGGTGTTTGTTTTCCATACGTTTAATGTATATGTCTGTCATTGGTCTTATAGTATGTCATACTGTAGTTGTCTGGTTCATGTGCCTAATTCTATATATAACCACTACTGTGATTGGAAATTTGGTCAAGCATTTATTATGTAAGATATAATGTTTGTACTGAAGTTACTATGTACTTGAATAATGCAGGTTCTTGAATCATTACCAACCCTTGGCTGGGATTAGGAAGATAAATCTTGGGGGGGGGGGGGGGATTAACTTCTCCTTTACCAGCTCTTTTTGCTTAAACTATCAAAACTCTTTTGGAAAGAAGTGGCATTAAGATAAAAAGTTTTCTTAAAATGTTTTTGCAATATAGAGCAAAAAGCAGTTCCATAAACAAGAAAGAAAGTTAAGATGTTGAATTTAACATCACATCTGGGTCATCTACATCGTATCATGTGAGTTCACATGATAACAATAACGTACATTCTATCCATTCATGTTGAGATACGTGTCAATAGCTCACTTGAGGACAGAGGATAGAAATAAACAAAGGAACTTAATATGTTGCTGTTTACACTTGCATTCTTCAAGTCAGTGGTTCTGTGTGAAACTGCATCTACTCAGACAGAGCAGTTATGTACCCCTCCCCTTCCCCTCCCTTTCCCCTTCCCCTACCTTTCCCCTTCCCCTCCCTTAATGAGGCTGGTTAGAAAGCATTAACAAACTGAAGAGAAGAGCAAGCACTCCTGCCAACATCAAGAGTATGTACAAGCAGTCATTTCATGGCCAGTGCTCTCCCATTAGGCTTGTTCTTTCTATCTAGTGGTCCAGTTTATTTTCACTATAAACACCAAACAAAAGAAGGTCTCTTATGACAAACCACATTCCCTGGGGGGTCATGGTAATCATAGCAGAAAAGTTTTTGGAGGAAACTTTACTCTTGCCAAATGAGATGAGGACAAAATATGAAACAGTTTATTAGTTGAGGTATATTAACCATCTGTTGTAGGTGTCAGTATGACATACACATTTAGCTTTATATTTTGCTGTGAGAGGAGGAAACCGAAAAATTAAAATCAATGCATGAATAAGTTTAGTATGAGAAGTGATGAAATGTTTCAGTACCATACATGTGATATATGTAAGTTTAAGATGATGGGTTGGATTTTTTTCTCCTCTAAGTTGAGCGTGAAGCGGAAACATTTTATTCCAATGTATGTAATTAATGCAGTTTATAAGATAGGAATTGCACTGGAGTAGGGATTTCATCTGAGCAAATACTATGGAATTCAATATGTAGTTCCAATAAAATGTATTACAAATTAATGTACAGGCTTGGATTTTCAAAGGGTGACTCCATGTATCAAAGATGACCTTACACGTATAAAGATATTAATAGTTCATGTAGTTATATTACAGGGTTCTTAATGAGTGTTATACATGCCACCATGTAGCGGTCCTCAATGGATGTGATTCCTGAACTTAAGGATGGGAGGAAGGGGGGGTGGGGTGTTATACATGCCACCATGTAGCAGTCCTCAATGCATGTGATTCCTGAACTTTCAAAGTACTGGAGCCTTTAGACAATTCAACTGTACTATTGCAGTAGAATTTGCTAATTGCTATTTATGAGGATAAGAGTTTGTTATATTATAATGACTGTCAGCTGGTGTTTGTTATATTTGTTATATGGAGTTTGTTATATTATAATGACTGTCAGCTGGTGGCAGTTGATTTTATTTGACTAGCAACTGACTGTTTCAGGAGGTAGGCTTACAGTGATGGTATTGTAATAGAAACTGGTTGATGGAATATGATATGTTAGTGTAGCATTTGTCAAGTGCTTGCTGTGGTTATGCAGATCAAGAAATGAATTGATCCTGTGATGCCTGAGGGTATCTCTAACTGATCTTACTGTTTGATTGAAGACCAGGGTTCCAGGTACACTTCATCACAATAGACAAATAGTGTTTGGTTAATTAAACAGAAATTTGACAGTAATTGACAGCTCCCATTTGTGTAAGGAATCAGATGAAATTTCAAAATTTCTTTATTGAGCAGCTTTTCCTTATCAAGTTGATACATCACAACATCGTCAGAGCCTTTGCTCAGGTAAAGGGCCCTACTACTAACTAGTGAACTGAAATTATGTTAAAATGAACAGATTGTTACGAAGCCTTAGATCTAGTTAATGGCCGTCAGTATTTTGAGCTGGTGATACAAAAATGAAGGGATTCAATGGCTAGGACTGGCTAAGATTGCTACAAATGAATTTTGTCAGCCGTCGATTTGTCTTTAATGATGACAAGTGAAATACATTTCTAAGATGTCAAGAAAACTGGAACTTTGAGCTAGTTTCATTCATGACAATCCAGCAATATAATGTCGAGGTTGCCAAGTTATGTGACACATAGGCAGGCTACTAATGTTGGACGGAATCCCAGTAGATCACATTCCGGAAATGCCCTTGAAGGCAAAGTTGGTAATTGTTTTTGGAAATAAATGTGATCCTGTGAGCTAAAGTTCTCTTGAGCAAACCCAAGGGCAACAAATTAAATTGAATTTGAATAACATTGGTTATCAGAAACTATTAAATGGCCCACCTGCTGCCAGAAGGAGTCAAGACACAGGAATGAATGGGAGGCTGGAAACAAGAAGTTTATACTTGTGGACTACTTTTCAGAACAAATCACTAAATGAATTTTTGAAAATTAAAGTATTACTATGAGCACATGACAAGCACAATTTAAAACATGAAAAAAGTGGAAAACAAATGAATGTTGTTCTTTTGTATTTTGAGTCAACTGTAAATGCTGAACAGATTCAAAAGGCTGTCCACTGAAATGTCCAATCTAGGCATAAAAATCAAATGAAGATTTTGTTGACTTTTCTATTTAATTCTATTTAGCAGGAACTGATGACATAGTTTTGTCATCTTTTCTGTGATCCATGTCGAATATGTAGGTTGGTGTTGTATATGTTACCAAGAGATGCATCAACCCTGATGTAACGGGCCCCTCAGTGGTTGTACTCAAGTATTAAATTATTCTCAGGACTGTTGTATATGTACAAGAATTCACCCATTTTGGCCTGTAACTGGCATAATTTTCAATGTTTTCCTCTTTGGGGATTGGTGTTGTGGTGACACTTCCTCCTGTCTCTGCTGTCTCCATTATTCATTTATTGTATAAATTTGTTTGAATTTATATATGTGCATTCATAAGACTTGTAATATTTAGTGCAACTGATGCTTATTGCAGTCTATGAATACATGTGTAATAATAATGCAAATCCAGGAGCTGTTTTGCTGTACATTAGAGAGGGAGATACAAACAATATGCTAATTTGTAAGTGAAAAGTGAAAATGAATTTATTAATGACCATCAGTCCTGTGTGGTTAAAAAGGTAGTTGAAATGTTTCTGCTGCATGCGATAGGAAATGGGCAGGGGAAGGGATTTGGAAGGTGGAAATGGGC
>KN890480.1:24138-34621 GCA_000934455.1 Apostichopus parvimensis
TACTCAATGTTTGCCAGGTGGAACAAAGCAATTGTAAGATCTTTTATAAACACTGTGAACAAATATGGAAGAAAATTGAAAAGGTGATCAAATACTATTGGTGTTTGGCACTGTTTATGAAGTGATTTGGTTGCAGTAGGAACAAAGGCACCCTGTGTGTGTGTATGTTGTCAGTTCATGTTGTTATGTAACCACAGCAGAGGGCTACTGGCATGATCCATCTGTAGTAGGTAAGGATGAATACAGGTAATGCTCTCCATATGCTCCAGTATTAATTTACTCCAGTAAAATGACCATATTACAAATTAGGTGACTTCAATACAGTTAATGTAACTATGAAACTATTAATATTTAGTATAACAGATTAAACAACACATGCTTCTTCTTAATTTTGAAGAAAATGCTATGCATAGAATTGTTACAGTTGGTCAGCTTCTAAACTTTTGTATTGCAGGATATAAATAAACCTAAATTTATTTCACTCCTCACTTACCTGTCTCCCCACAACCATAGCACTCTCGGTCTACCATGTCTAGAATGAACTGGTAACCTTTTAACATTGCCCTCTGTCCGGGACCCTCTGGTCTATGAATAAACCTAAATATGCAGACAACCGTCCTACTAATAACTTGTATGCAATTTGAGAGGTTTGAGAGTATGTAACCAAAGATCACTGAAAGATAAAATTGATGGAACAGGTACTCTTGAGCTGCTATATTAAAGCTAATTCTGTATTACCATGGTTACAAAATATCTTATATATATACTATGACCTAGTGTTCAACCTGCACATATTTTGGCATCAAGAAAGTCCGTCCAACTAGTAACTAAGACAGGAGAGGAACATAAAATGGGTAAAGTTTAGCAGCTTGGGTAGCATGTGTGGTCTCTTCTGATGTTAAATGGAATATAGTGTTAAATATAGGGTGAAATAACTGGCATGGCAGTGCACCTGCTATAAACTATACCACCAGAAATCCAACTCTTTACATTCATGTCATTGAGGAAAAGTGTTAACCATTTTAACCATTCTTTTCTTAGACTTATTTGGTTCATCATTCTTACATCAGAACCAGAATATCTGTCTCATTTCCTGACATCTTAAACATTTTGCGGCATTTAGATTAAAAAATGCATTACACATTAAGATTTGATATTAATTCGCTTTTCCTTCATCAAAAAGTCTCGCTACGGCTCTTTTTCAAGGGCTTGCGAAATGCTCTTTGTATTGTTCAATACAACTGTAATTGGGCTGAAAGTTCAGCAGAATTCTTTGCCATTTGAAATTTTTAGCTATCCTGTCAAATTTGATTCTTCTTGGTAAATGTCACCATGGAAACTACTCAATTTGAGGTAGGATAGTCTAAAAGTCTTTTTACTAAGAGGGAAGAGGATTTGACAATCGGTAAAGGACTTCAGCTATGTGTCAGTTGTTTGCATAATGAATAATAATGTCTAGCATATGGGTCTATGTGGCAGGTTTGTTTGCATTCTGCTGGAGCAGAAGCGCATTTTGTAAAAGACAGTCAATATTTGCATCCATTTGACACAACTTGAGAACATGGAAGAAGTATATATGTAAAGTGGATAGCTGCAACCTGTAATGAAGAGAACCAGCTAACAACAATAATAATGCTTTGGATGGGAAGAAAACTACTATTGCACTATAATTAATGGATTTGTTTACCATTGATTGGTTTATCCTGAACAATTGGGCAGAGGAGAAAATGTAAAACTAAATGGGTGGGAAGGGAAGAAGGGGCCAGAAAGGATCCATATAGTACATACTAGCAATGGAATGAAATGTTCTACAGAATTAATTGATATCATGAACTGCACACAGATGTAGTAGAACTATGGGGTGCTTGAAGTAAAAACTTGGAAATTGAGGAATCCAGAATATGACTTTGTACCTGATAGGTAGGGGCAGGGAATTTTGTACCTGTTAGGTAGGGGCGGGGACTTTTATACAGGTAGGGGCAGGGACTTTTGTACCTGTTAGGTAGGGGAAGGGACCTTTGTACCTGTTAGGTAGGGGCTAGGGCTTTTTTACCTGTTCGGTAGGGGCAGGGACTTTTGTGTAAGGTACGGATAAGGTGAGGGCAAGAACCATACGCAGGACACAATTGGAGGATGTTCTTATTCTTAGTCATCTCTTTACAACATTGTTATAAATTTTGTCAAGTTTTAAGTTTTTGTTACGTTATTAAAATTGTAAAAAGAAAAAGTTCTTACAAGGATTGTTGATTGATCCTGTTGTGATATCATTATCTGTTAATTGTTTTAATTTCTAATTAAGCGATTAGTTGCAATTAAATAAAATAATATTTTAGAGAGTTATTTGATTGACTATGGTCAGAACCCAGTCAATATTTGATCTTTCCCTGGAGGGTTAAAGAGTGGCACACTCGACAGTTACTTTTACGTTTAAAAATTTAAGAATGATTCATGCACGGAAAGCATTGCTCTCATTTCTGTCCTTAATAAACTTCATTGTCAATTAAGTGAACAAAGGAAGTAATCTGTAGACATATGCCGAGACTAAATTTGGCCTGGGGCAAAGGATTATGGGATTTTATAACTGCTTTGTGTCAGTAAGGTCAGATAATCTAAACTGGCTGAAGCATGAGTTCAAGTGACAATTGGAATGTATTTTATGGAGGACAATGCAAAGGTTATGCTGACAGCAGAATTGACAGGTCTGTAAATGTTTACTTAAAATGAGAGCCATTTCCCACCGTCAGTGTCCGTAAATTTATGGCAAGAAACCCCCCCCCCCCACCCCGCTTGAGTAACTAACTGTTTAATTAAAACAGAATCGGCCAAATTTTCACTCTGTATTAACCGGTTCTGTTAACAGTGTCTGTCTGGAAACAGTTGCAACAGCTCTGGCTCATTTCCCCTTTGGGGAGCTGGAAACATTTGTCTTGAAATTTGTGAATATATACATTTTGTTATTTCAGCAGATTTAAAGTACCAAGTTGTGAGTGGTTAAGAATAGTGTATTTTGCCTGAAGGATGAGGTCAACTGAGGTCATATTTTACCTGGACTGAAGTTTTGACTGACCTAGGCCTAGGAAGTCCAAGAGTTAGCATTTAGGCAAAGCTTTTTTATATACAAATGTTAAAACAAAATGAAAACATTTAGCATGAAGAACCTTAAAAGATAAATTTCAAGTTAACATGACGTTCATTGCTTGAAGTTAGCTAGTTATAATGATGTGGAATCCATGAGTCACATACAATGGGTCTGCATGTCTGCTCAAATTCTTGAACAACAGCTAATCATATGCATTTAACCACTCTTAGTATAAGGTAGATGTGAAAACTGAGTGAAACTTGCCATTTCGTTCCCTCTTTCACTTATTATATCGTAAACTTTCCAAGATGCACGGATACAGAGAAGTAGTTCATGATGGAAGAAATGGGACTCTACAGATGGAAACTATGAGGCTTGACTTATTTGATGTGACAATAAATTTTTTTCCATTTTTTTGTCTTAACAACGAGAGAATATTAGATGTTCCATCACATAACCATGTTGCAACGGTCTCTTTCTGGTAAAATTTTCATAGCAGTGCTACTTGTTTACCACTGACATCTGGTATTTCTACTTTACAGCTATGCAAAGGAAAAAATGCTCTAGGAAGTCTATACAAACATTTAAATGTTGCACCTGTAAAGTTGATTTGTTTGATACACACCAACAAAATTTATTCCGTACTTGATGCTGCTTGTTAGCCAGGCAGTTTGACAAGAAAATTAAGTAACAACTTACAGAGGGAGAAATAATTCGAAAGAACATGCTGAAAAAGAACCTTTTCATGCCTGGGCTGTTGTGATAAAAGCCAGGTTGACTTTTCGTAAAGCTGTTGCCGTGGTAACAGTGGCATGCTTGAGGGTATATTCTAGTCTTGAAAGCATTAGGCTATTAAGATATGCTCATCTTTGGGAGACAGGTTTTGTAGCAAGATAAAATCTGATAAGTTTGATGCTTCTAGTGAAAGAGAAAAACAAGTCGAACAGTAGTTACTATGAAGAAGTAAAGTATGCAGATGACATTTTCAGTGTGGTAGGGAAGTTAGCTGCAATATAGTGTAGCAAACAGAAACCGATGGAATATTTAAGCTCCATTGCAAAGAAGTAATATTCAGGGGCAAAGATTGAAAGTCAGGGTTTAGGGAGGGAAAGGGGTAAACTAACTTATGACTCAATGACCTATAAATAGGGTTTGCTCTCTCTCTTGAGATGACATTGGTAGCACAAACAGGCAGTGTTTTTTTTATAGACATTTGTTGCATAGCTGTCCATCAACTATTTTAGACAAGCTCTGTGGTTGTTTCACAATATTCAAGTTTGATTTGCACATTGGACTGAGAGCAACTCTTTCCTTGTACTTAGGACCAGAAGAAACTGTGAAGCCCATTTGGAGATAGTTGTTTTATTCCTTACACAGCTCATCCTAAGTTGTTGCTTTGGTACAGAAAATTAGTGGCAGAACAACCAATACTGAAATAAACATTTTAACCTCAAGACTTGGGTATTAGCAAAAATAATCAGTTAATTGGTGAGTTGTGAAACCAGCTGATGTCATAACCAATGTGTACCTTTGGGATTATCCTTCCACAGGGAGTATGGTTATGCCTCGTTAGGTTTGGTTTATTACCAAAGTTCAAACTATGCTGAAACCATTTGTAAACACGAGACACACTAGTGTACATTGCTGGTAGCTAAAGTAAGCTCATTGAACCCTTACAAGAACAAATGTTTGCTGCACAAAAGAATGAATTCAAAAACAGTTGTTTCTTTTGGTTACCTGTTTACAAGGACTTAAAATGATGGGTACAGTGTTAAATTTGTCAGCTGATGGTGGAAAATCAGTGCCAATTTGAGAGGTGGGGAGGGGAGTGGGGGGGGAAGTAACTTAAATACCTGTTCACTTCTGATTCCTACTTAAGTAACTAAGTAATTACAACACTATTTATGCATCTTTTTACAAACTATCTATCATGTAAAACTTCCAGTCCATCTAGAAATATTTGTCATTTTATCAAAGATATTACATGAAATAGTACCAAATAAGAATAATTTGTATGTGTAGCTTACACTTTTCAATACAGTTCCACCTCACACTATGAAAACTAAAATGAAACCGTAATACAACACAATACATTCACAAAATCCTGCTTGTGATTTGTACTTGTGCCTCCTATATGTTTCAACAACATGTAAATTTTTGTTTACATGTAGCCTTTCATGTTTCTACCATGTTGTTTATCATTACTGGTTTTATGATATTGTTGTTTACATCTAGCCCTTCATGTTTCTACCATGTTGTTTATCATTACTGGTTTTATGATATTGTTGTTTACATCTAGCCCTTCATGTTTCTACCATGTTGTTTATCATTAAGTACTGGTTTATTATATTGTTGTTTACATCCAGCCATTCATGTTCCTACCATGTAGTTTATCATTACTGCATGGTGGAGACTAGTTCTTTATTGGTTGTTATCATTGTTGTTGCTTTCTAATTTAATATGTAACCTTTCTATCCAGCAGGGTGAACTCTTACCTACTAGTAAGTAGTGAGTTTACCTAATTGTGGAAGATTACTATAAGCTGTTGATGTTAGTACTAACAATAAACTCTGAGTCTGAGCAGTATTTAACCATTCCAAATAAACCTGATATACTGTATGTGTGTCTGTGTACATGGAATGCCTGGTTTACATGTGGTAGTCATTGTTAATCATAAACAAGGAGCAAGAAGGGAAGAAGATATCAAGGAAGCAGGAGAGATAAGTAATCTTTGTTTGCATTTTCTTCTCTGATACAGAAGAAATCAGTATTTACTGAATCCACTCACTTGACCTGTCTGATACTGTTGTACCCATAATGCCCCTCCTTAAACTATTGGATGACCCTAAAATAAAGCATCCTACACCCTCTAAGATGACCCGTGTTTGCCCTCTTTATCCACCACTATGTTTATGAGGTGATATTTCTATGGAATCTCTTGAATTGCAGCTCTCCTCTGGTCTTGATGAATGTGGAATATGTTACCGTACGGTATTAGCCAACCTAGCCATATAATGTTGTTACAGATAATGAGAGCTCAGTATATGTAACTAGATAAATGAGGGCAGTATATATCACTAGATATATGACCTGAACGAAGCCAGGTGACACCAAAACACCTTTCCTTCATCTTCTCTCAATGTCACTAATTGATTTCTAAATTTAGCCGTCATGCTGTCTTTTTGGTGGTGTGTAAGACTTCTTGATTTGGACCTCAAGAGCAGGTGTTAATATCTGTTTAAAGTTCAAGGAATATTTAAAACACCGAGCAATTGTAGTAAGTCACTTTATAGTCACAATGCTTTTAAACAAAAATGTGATCAAAATACTCTACAGACACATTTCCAGATAATGAAAGAGTAAGTTTGGAATCTCTTTGCTTTCTTAATCTCTTTTACAAGTTCAATGGTTCAGTTCATTTTTGAAAACCATTTGATATAGCTAAGTAACTCAGTACACCAAGTATATCCCTCCACCCCTTCCTTTGTACCCATCCTATCAGTAGAATTGAACTGAATAGTCTACTTACAAGTATAGTAAGTTAGGCTTGCTGTTATATACTCACCTGTCTTCACATTAGTATTGCATGCTCAAGGCACAGTGAGGCACTTGTGAGTATGAATCGAATATTCAATCATGGTATGGTTAGTAGTTATAGGTCAAATTTTATGATTTTCAGTGATTCTCTGAGTTTGTGTTGAGAGGCAACTGGAGAGCTTGAACAAAAGCGAAGGTAACCCCAACACTTATGTGAAGACAACATGGGGCACCTGATTTCAAATTTCCATAATCCATTGGGAATCTTCAGACAATATTGATTGAAGTTTGGTGGCCTATTCCAGTGAAATATGACAATGAGTGAAGAATGGGGTATGAGTCTGTTGATTGTCTGTTAGTCTGTGGAGATTGCAGTCAGTTAAGTATTCTAAAGGAGGAAAGACACAGTCCAGATATGTTTGAGGATGTGCCCTGAGGGTAGGTCTGGGGAATAATAAGCTGACTGGTGACAAATATCTCTATTTTAGGTCTGTAGTAGAATCAAATCCATAACATAGACTATACTGTACATGAATATTCATACGATGAGTAATCTTTTGTCTCTGTATCTTGTAAATGTCAGATTTAGCTCAGACTTAAAACTGATAAAATAAAACTAAAGCTGCTTCTAGTTAAAAGGTGCCTCTGATGTCAGATTTGTCTTGGATTGGCTGGGGGCTGGTCTTCTGATTGACCTACGGGGATTACTGAGTAGTAGTGAGTAGATCCTCGGACTTTAAATGTCTCCTTTCCATAAACTATCCACTTAAAGATGCTGCTGTGGCTCCTCACTGCTGCTCACCCTTTCTTGGTCAGACTAGTGAATGGGGCTGTCGTCTGGAAGCAAGTGGTATGATGCATTATAATATATATAGAAGTACCCTTATAGTAGTGCCCATTAAGCCTAATTGTAGCTCCAAGCTCTCATGTAGTCGAGATGCACATTGCCTGCTATTTTGTGTGTGTCACTATAGGTGGATGATGCTATGGCTGTCAACTAGCAATCTGAGTAAACAATAAGACTCGAAGGAAGAAACTTTGGAGTATTAATGCTCCAAAATACCAGGAGATAATTAAGTGTCATAGAAGATGTTATTAATGCATGTTCATTGAATTGTTTCTAATTAATATAAAAAAAATAATGAAAACTTTTATAAGGTAACTGCAGTCTTTTAACATGACTCCTATGTTAGATTTGTTTGTTTGATGGCATTGTTGTCATCAATCTCATTGCTCAATGTTTCTGTTTAAATTTCTATTTGAGGTTTTATCAAACTGCACATTCAGATCTGTCATTAGATACCATGCAACAGTGCTTTCTGCAGGTTAATTTGAATATTGCATTGATTAATATCTATTGTAGAATATACGTAGAATAAGGGATAACCTTTTTCTACACTGTACAGTGATGTGAGTATCATACTGTATCTCAGCTGTAGTGTTCTTTGATAACTTTAAAGAGTTAAATGTAGGTGTTGGTCAAAAAATATAAGCATTTTAAATATTAATTAAGGAGATGCCAGGTCTTTTGACACTTTCTCATTTGTATTGATAACCAAATGTTTTTTATCAATTAACACATGCCATCTATCATATCAGCTACTTTTAGGTTATATCTTTTTGTCTGGTAATTTACCTTGAATAGCAGAATAACCTTCACACAATGCTGTCTCCAACCTTGGTCCTGGTTGTGTGAAATAAACCAACAAAAATTAATAAAACACAACTTACAATAGAAAATAATAGCCATGGATTCCCTGGTTTATCACATGTAGTACTTAACACAGGAAGTTGTGAAATATAGCTAGATATCAAATTTAATTACAAAGTAATGGTAGCCTCTACTGGCCATTTCCATCTTCATGTCAGAAGATTCTTTCATGACGATTTCCAATATTACTTATTCATATTAGCAATACATAAGCAAGAGTATTGGATAGTTTCATAGAGATTTTCTGGTGGCTGAAGTTAATTGCCCCACCCAGCAACTTGCTGAAAATGTTCACCTTAGGAGAAAAACCACATCCTCATAGCATATTTTATTGCAAAAATATGCTTGGCAAAGATGTTAAAATGGCAAGGATAGGATATTTTATCTGGCAACAGGAGAATGAATGATGTCATATCAGTGCACTTCACGGAACATGTCTTTGTTTGTCTTCAATCATTTATCCACAGAGGAAAATAATATCTTTATTTGCACATAATACAATTGCATTTGCATATAATGCAATGCATTTGCACAATGCACAATGCACATGCATTTGCACATAATGCAATGGCACATAATGCATTATGCACATAATGCATTATGCACATAATGCATGTGATGAAAATACAGAGAACATTGTCAGCTAATGAAATAAACTAGGTTTCAAGGATAAATCAAGAAGAAGGTTCATGTAAACTCTAAATTGAAGACTGTATCACCCTGACTGAGTCTTGTGAATTTTTGGAATCTGCAGCATCCCTCACCATGAAGTTTAATTTACTTTAAAAACATGCGTTTTAGATCTACAAGTGGACAATTAAAACTTAAATTTGTAACTGTTTTCTATGGCTGAATGGAAGGAAATATCTTGTAATTGACAGGCATGATTGGATTCGTCTAATGTTATGAATAGAAATCTGACCAAAAAAAATAAAATAATAAAGGTAGATGTGCTGTTGAAGTCTACTCAGCAGGTTCAAAAAACCAAGCATTGCTACTTAGTGAACTGATATTAAAATCTCTGCATAAGGTTTGAACCCAAGCTTTCCACTTATTTATATTTTGACACATCCAACACTAGCAAATTATGACACAACATTGTTTGAACCTGGTAAATTAAATCTTGAAAGTAGATCTTTCCTCTTCCACAAATCATTGATATGTGGCAGCTCCTGAATGTACTCCAGGGAGTTGGGTGTCTAATAATCTTATTACTGTCACCAGAGGAACTTTTCATATTAGCTAGATTTTCTAACTATCCAAGATTTTGGAAAAGTTGAGAATATTTTCAAAACGTTGTTACTATTCTCTCATCATAACCTCATCATGGGTTGTTTGTGAACTACAGCCAGGAAGGGTTAGGATTGAATACTCTTGACTGTTATGATTCATGGTAAGAACTATACTGTAATGTGTGTTATATCTGTTCTTCATGAGTTCAGGGTACAACTCAGTGTACTGGTAAGCTTCATTACCCAGGAATTTCTATGTAGAGCAGACAACGAGGCTGAATCTCCTAGCAGCCACTTTCAAGCATTTTAGTTTCATTTCAAAAGTGCATCGTTAGGGTGAACTTTCTTTGATCGATATGGGCAAACCTAATTTAAGTGTAAATGAACATACTGAGTTTGTGTAAGGCATGCTTGATTAACAGTCTTCAGATACCCAGGGGAAAAGATACTCTGATCATGTGAATTAGGATTTGAGCAAACATTTTGCCAAGAGAGGAATATTTTTATAGTCTTGCTGCACCAAATAACAGGATATGAGGAATATTTAGTACCTTGTTGTTTATTTTACTGCGAGATAAATTGCAGAGATTATAGGCCTGCATAAAATCCATCCGGATTGAAACTTCATAACTGGATAATTACAGACTATCTACTGATCCCTGTAGTGGATGGCTTATGATGAAGTTGTATTACTGATCACATAATGTATATGAGGTTAGTCCCTTCATTAGTCAGCCTTTGTATTGGATGATGACCCCTAAAATAGATCAGCTATGGTGGAGTTAATGGGGCGAGATCATTTATGCAGTTAGTCAGATTGGATCAGCTATGTTGGAGTTAGTAGGGTGGATCAGCTGTGGTTGAGTTAGTAGGATGGGATCATTTATAGTGGAGTTAGTAGGATGGGATCAGCGATGGTGGAGT
>KN890481.1:0-12828 GCA_000934455.1 Apostichopus parvimensis
AATTCCATGATGCAGATTTACAAATCTCAATTGAAATTCTTATTCGTAATGAATTGAAAAAGATGGATACAATTACTTTTTTGTCGTTTCCAAAATTTTAACAAAACTTCTTTTTTTTACGAGTGATATTGATTCTTGTCCTGTTGGCTAAGATCATTTTGTGTAGCATTATGTACCCCTTGTAGGGGAATCGTGATACACACCTGACGATGATCACACAGTCACAGTCTCAAGACAAGGGGACTGGGGTTGAGAGCGGATCAGTCGGTTCTTTGCTAGGTTTCTCGTGCCCAGGTTCTTTCTTGGGTGACTTTTCTTAAAAATTATTGCGACCATTCTACGCATAGAACTTACTTCTTTTTTTCTTTTTTAGTTTTCAATCGCTTTCGCCCTCTGCAGGAAATAACCGGACCGCAACACTGAGGAGAGGAAACAGTCAGTGAGGAGGAACACTTAGAATCAGTGTATACGTATTCCAGGGTAGGGTTACATGGTCGGAAAAAGTAGACTTTGGAAAGTGACAAGAGGGGGTCACGGGGGGGGGGGGTGGGTGCTGTTATAGTCTGTGGTCTCTATTAAATAGGATGTCCGCGAAATTTGGTGACGTATGACTGTCCCCTAGGCTCGAACTCCCCCCCCCCCACTCCCACTTCATTGGATCTAAGTATATGTTTTGACACCTTGAGAATTTTGTTTTTGACACCTTGAGAAAGTTTTTTATTTGAACTGTCATCGTATAGGCAAGATCTACTTCAGTGCTATATAGAATTGATAATGAACCTTAGCTATTTTGCATCTAAGGATCTCATGGGCTGGAGTATTTGTCCTTACTTGCTACTAGTTTATACCGCGGTTATATAACAAATTTGTTGGCTAACAGAAAAAGGTCGATATTGTTTTGAAAGGCTAAACGACTTCAAGAAATAATTGAAACACTTTCCCCCCATAGCATGAAATCTTCAAGTGATTATTTTACTTAGTCTGTAAACGAATTTAAC
This sequence comes from Apostichopus parvimensis, assembly GCA_000934455.1. Taxonomy (NCBI): domain Eukaryota; kingdom Metazoa; phylum Echinodermata; class Holothuroidea; order Aspidochirotida; family Stichopodidae; genus Apostichopus; species Apostichopus parvimensis. The sequence goes on from KN890481.1 coordinate 999, forward strand.
AGCATCTGTATAAGACTATAAATAGTTAACTACGTAATAACCTGAAATCTCCTTCTTCCTTTTTTTCGGTTCTTCTTTCATTAAAACTTGTCTTAATAGTCTTTAGAAATTCATATATGCGCCGGCTTTTCTTAAAATGATTAAATCTTGACGTCATCCTATACTGCGAAGAAACATTTGAAACGACTCTGTGCGGTTATTTGATTACTATTGTCTTATCTTATCTAAGACGTAGGAAGTTCATGTTTTAATTAATTCCGGTAATAAATATAAGTGAAAATAACAAAATTCACGGGAAAAGAAACTGTACCGTTCGTCGGAACTTGAAAGTAAAGACAAAAAAAGCACAGTTCAATTGAGCTTATTTAAATCTATATAACGTATATACTTTAAAAGTATAGCTTTTTGATAGCCTGCATTTTATACCTCGATCCGTTCCTTGGCGGTTATGCCAGTAGGCTAACACAGTTGAACTGAAATTCACGGTCCAAATTGTACTGCAAACTCCATTTACACAGTCGCCGTTACAAATACTTAGGAGTTGAAGAGAAAATAACCAAAACGAACGTTATAAGGGTTTCCTGGAATTGATGACACAACTAACACAGAAGAGTAAGTTCCTCCATGTATCTTGTTATCTTTCGTTATCTGGGAGTAAAAGGTCCTTTGCTCTCAAGCATGACACTCCATAAAGGAAATACTTAGCGGAGAAGCAGTCATGAAAGTGCACCTTGAAGGCAAAACAACAACAAAAAGAGAGAAAAAATGGGAAAATAGGCCAAATAATTAACGAGAGTAAGCACTGTTGAAGATACATATAAGTATGTTTGGGGGCATCTCCTCCATTTATGACCACTATAGAATTTATTGTCACTGCAGTATGATACAGTCAAATTCAGAGGCCGAAAATAAGGCATTGATTTCCATAATTACGAACTTTTCAAAATGTGAAGTAACTAACGGTTATACAATTAAATTAACCTTAGCAATATAACTTTTTATCAAGCGTTTATGGTGTTTTCGTTACTAATTAAGACACCTTTTTTGGTATGCTATGTCTTTGGCCTCTTTCCATGAAATTGTAATCTGATTTTCTATAATGTAACACCCGATTCTCATGGCTTGACCAGTTAAAACTGGTCAAGGTGAGTACCCGTTAATCAGTTAAAACTGATGTGTGGTATAATATCTTAACATGTGTTACATTTATGACCAGTATCTACTGAGAAGGATTACAAACAGAATATACTAAACACACAATCATATATGCATATAATGATTGACTGAACTAACTAGACTACTCTAAAGGTTTCGCCAATAATTTCATCCACATTTTATCAGAAAGTGGATGACCCTTGACTGTACAACGCTTAAAATCTGCATTTCGAAGCACCATTACAATTGGTATACTGACTAGTCAAACATAGGGACAGTTGTTTAGACTCCTAAACCAGTCATTAGTTTGAAACAACAGTTGAGTAATTCGTCTGTTAGTACTTTTTCCACAGTAGCACCAGCTGACAGGTCTAACATGTGTTACGGTGTTATAACACACTTAAGTTTATACTGATTAACGGTTGTCTCTTATTCACAGTAAACAATTTGATCAAGCCTTGTACTTTGGGTGAATGTATGTATGTATGTATGATAGATCCTCCTGCAAGCAAGAACTCGCGAAGAAGCCATCATTGGCTTATCAAAGCCGCAAGCTGACCGAAGTCAGTCTCTTACATTCATATTTAACGTCCATGATTATGAATTGTCAATTGTCAACAACTCTGTAACTGGACGACATACATTGATCTTGGAGGGACTCGAACTCGGGACCTTATGATTGAAATGCACCGCGTTAACCACTGAGCTAACACTCCTAAAGTATGTAAAGGTTCCGCAGTAAAACAGTGGAATCGTCAATGCGAAAGCCACTATGATAATTCTTTGACGCCTTTGGGAAAAGAGGTTTCATTGAAAGTCAAAAAGAAAGAGATTGTTAACTAATGCATGCACTTTCGTGGCAGTGTGTAATGGACAATTTAATTGCTTCATGTCACTTGAATATCAGATGAGGCATGGTATATGTCAGAGCAAAATAGAAAGCCTACCCACGAAGGACACAACGTTCACTAACACCTGAAGACTCGGCGAATATCTCTGACTCGTACAACTTGTTTGTATTCTTTGTATTTTTGTTGTTGTTAATTATTCTAAACCACGTGTAACTGCATGACTTTTGATACTTGAGTCATGGTTCAAATAGTGCTGCAAGCACGTGTCTTCCTTTGATATATCTTTTATACTTTAACAACAATAATTATCACAAAGATATAAGCAACAATATTGACAACAATAAGTATATTCGTTGTCGTTGTTGTTCTTTTAAGCAAGTTTGTCAATGACGTGCAGACAGATTTTTTTTGTGTGTGTGTTTCCTTCAGCTGTAAAGCCACATGTAAATTTGTTTAACTGCACCTTTTTACTTCTGTAAATGAAACCCTTTTTTTGGAAAATTAATAAATAAACTAATAAATTAATAAATTTTTCATGCGGGCCGACAATAGTTGACTGTATATATTGATAGTGCCATATTTTCGTATGCCTCTTATATCATATTTGTCTTAAACCAAATCAAATGCGGTAGCTAGGGCTATATCTATAACATTGTCTTCCACGCATTAATTAGAATGTTTTTTCTTGCAGTTTTTTTAGTTTTTTAGTTTTTGTAATGTGAAACTACAACATACTGTATTAGAAGTATCAACCCCTTCCCCTCCCTCCCACCCACTCACCCACCCACTCACCCACCCACCCACTCACCCACCCACCGTGCCTATTTTCCTAATTGTCATGACAGTTCCTTCTTTCTTTTACCAAAATAGTTAATATATTGGAAATACTTGACGAACCGAAAGCCAAATGTACAAGATACAAAATCAGTCAAGATTTAAATTAAACCCAACTATTGCGAACAATAAATCTTATCGGATATTGAACCTATCAAACCAGACGCAATTCTCGTGCAATTCTCTGTTTTTGTTGTTGTATTGACTTCATTTTGGAGGTGCAAAACAAGCCTTTGAATTAATAACCTATATTTCACATACTGCAGTCCGGGATTTCCATCTCAATAAAATCTCTCTGACTGTAAGATTACGGGATCTGGAAAAATATATGACATAAATATTCTTCCCTCTTCGGATTCGGATTTGTTAGATTCTTTCAAAATCTTACGGAGCTTGGAAATGTCAATGAATTCTAAAGGCTACATAAGTTCTAAATTCTAAAGGCAAATGTTCGAGTAAGGATAGGAAGGGGAAGGGACGGGACGGGAGGGGAGGGGAGGGAAGGGACGGGGGGGGGTTAATAGCAAAGGCGTTGCGCGTTGTTCTCACTATATGTAATGAATGATATTATATTTAATTGTAGTGGTACACGGAGGTGGGGGTGGGGTGTTGGGGTGTTCTTCACTAGTCAAATTTCAACGCAGCTGTTTGGAATTTCAATTTGAAGTACAAATATATACACTGCTAGTTAACATTTATCTTCGAAATAGAAATATAACTGTAGTTACCTAAAATGAAGAAAATGTGATCGGTCATTATCGTTCTTATTTCTTCTACCTTTTCATTATTATTTATTTTTATTGTGACCCATCACGTGGGAATTTAACGTGAATTTAACCCATCACGTGGGAATTTAACGTGAATTTAACCCATCACGTGCATGGGAATTTAACGTGAATTTAACCCATCACGTGGGAATTTAACGTGAATTTAACCCATCACGTGGGAATTTAACGTGAATTTAAACCGACACCGAGGGGCTGAAGTGATATTTTCATGACTTTGATACATTTATACACAGTAATGTGAAAATTCTCACATATACATTTATACAATGATACATTTATACACACTATAGGTGAACATTCTCATCATAACTTTGGAGGTGAAATCGAAGGAGGGGTTAAGTGTTATTGTTTTTTTTTACCGATCCTCACTTATAACCCTATAAAGTTTTTAAATTGATAAGAAAAAGTGAGCAATATCCAATATAAAAATACTATTAATTAAAATCATAATCAAGATGATACTTATCAGAGCTCAGTGTCTCTGCACGATGAGTGATAAACTCATCGATATTATAAATTATTATAATTTACTTGTTCAGTCTGTTTAAACAATTATCATGGCTGCATGTCTGCTGCCACGCCACCAGAAATACGAATTAAGAATGATTCGACCTGGATTGGAACGCAAAACATTCCTCTCCCATCCCCCACATCCTTACCCCATCCCCAACACCCTAACTTCCTTCTGTCAAATAAGGACTTTTCCCAATATGTATAAGTCCAGATTCACCCGGAAGTGACAAAACAAAAGTTGTTATACTATATTTGCGTTTCATGGAAACTCGTGACGGCCAAAGATTTTACACATACGTGTGTCCGTTATACTATGTGCGAGAAACAGTTGTATAACAAGGACATGCTTGGCCGATGCTACCATAATAATATCTGAACGACTCGATCCTCAATTTCTTTTGTTCTTGTTAATCTAGAACTGACTTTAAAGATTTATGTCCTAGATGTAAACATCGTTATCGCGAAATTTAAATCACGGAAACATGAAATTTCTATGAATTGTTCTCACCTGTGTAGATCCGGCTCAGTGTAGAAAGCAGTCAAGACTAGTTCAAGAGGTAGAATAAAATTGTTTTAATCATTGCCTTGGAAAGAAATGAGTAATTTATAACTTTGGTTTGTTTTGGACATCATTTATCACTGCTTATTTATAATTATATAATAACCTATACTTGTGAAACTCGCCAATGTTGTTAAACCTTCCTCTTTCTTTCTTACAAAAGACTAAATATGCAATCTATCTGAAACAGACTACATTGTAAAATTTTAAGTAAACAAGGCCTCGAACCGGAATATTTGTAACTTAGGATGACAGTAAAATGTATCCCTCCCCTTCCCTTCCCTTCCCCTTCCCTTAAGCTTTGTGATACACCGCCCTAATTGCAATTAAAATCAGTTCCGGCTTTTTCTTTCTTCAGATATGTTACCGATTTACTTCAGCATGAAAGGTTGTCTTCACAACAATATTACGAGAAAGAAACTGTAAAATAGCACGTCTCTTTGGAAGCTGTTCTAAAGCGGTATTGGACTAGAAAGGACAGTGGCGGCGGAAGCCAATAATTTTAGGGGGGGGGGGACGGATATCGAAGTCACTATCTAAGCGTAGCGCCACCATCGGTTGGCGCGGAGCGTACTAAAAAAATTTGGGTAAAATAGACCCCTCAGATCGCAGGAAATCGCTATTTCCGACCCCTAATAGTGTATTCGTGCACTAAATATTTTGATGTCTTAGGGTCTAAAAATTTACAGATTTAATAAAATATTAGCTTGCGTACAAATATATTTATGATCGTTTTTCAGCCATGCAGTGTAGATTACACTTAGCGGCGAACACTTCGCAAAATAGTGTTGATTCTCTGCTGAACAGCTAACATACATAGCAGTGATTATTGACTGAGTCATTTGGCTGTCACTTAAATTGGCATTTGCGTTTAGTCCAGTCGCACTATTCATCTAGAAGTCAGGAAACTAGCAATACAGCCACTACTTGTATTTTCCAAATATACTGACTCGTGTTTCCTTCTTTTTGACGAAGTTTGTGATCTATTTTCCGATATTTCCTCACATCGCGTTGATGGTTCGACGTGTTTGGTTTTAATTTTGATTTGGTTTGATTTTTTAGGGGGGACGTCCCCCCACTCAAAAATTAGGGGGGGGGACGTGTCCCCCCGACCCCCCCGCTTCCGCCGCCTATGAGAAAGGATGCATGCATGGAAAAACTAAACCGTCCACAGGTAAAATGCCTATATTGTCATTACTCGCAAACGTGTGTACGTGGACGATGCGACTGCGGAGCAGCTGCGCTTTCCAAGACACCCTTATCAGCTTTAAAATGACAAGTAAAATAAATAACATCAGTTGGATGTATAGTTACTAAATTGTAAAACTATATCTATGCTATTTTAAGTAATTAACTTTGGTATAATTAGTCTAGCTTCTTGCAACTTTTTTCCCTCCAAAATAAGAGTATAAGTGTTTCATAGTAACATTCAAATTTTACCAGCCCTGACGAGAGGGGGTCGGGGGTCGGGGGTCGGGGGTCGGGGGTCGGGGGTCGGGGCTGGTAGAGTCCCTGGGCTATGGGTAAATTTTTCCTGTGCCCTATTTGGCTCTTGATGCTTCTGTGCAACTATACAGTTGTCCATGGTTATTTGGTGGCATGTGAAATATGCACGTCATTGTGCAATGAAACGTATCATGAACGCTATTTAAGAAGCCAGACAATAAATAAACTGCTGTGTTATACGTGAAATCACTGGTATACTAGATGAGCGAAATGTCTTGGGTAACCATACATAGATCTTCTGAAAGCAGGCTCCTGGTTCTAATAAGATTTATATATATACACATGAAGATATTAACAACTTGATCCATATAGTAAGACTAGTAGTTAAGGAAGGATTAAAAGAATTGCATTAAAAGATTGTCTGCCTTCCGCGATGTAGGCTAACCCAAGAACATTGTGCCGTACTTTATTTCATGCTTTAGTTTCATGTTATATTTTGCACGGTTGTTTCTTTCGGTGGAGTCTCTACTGGACTCTTCTACGTTAATATACCTCTATAATCTATCCTGTCCAAGAGAGGATGAAGATAAGAGCTTATTAAATTAAGCCGTTGAACGCCAAAATTATATAGAAATATAATTTGAAGGATTCATTTGTCTTATATACAACTTAATGCTTGGCATTAACTGTATGGAAATGAGATTAAAGTTAATTTTGCTTATTCTGTTACTGAATAAGGCCTTTTATTAATTAAGCCGCTGCCCGTGTATCAGTTCCGTGATTAATATCCTAAAGGTCTCCTTTGGATCGAACACTAATCTCGGAATACAGCACATCGCAGACTGATGTTTTGTAACTCGAATCTGTTTAGATTAAGGCATCAATTGCGTAAAACCAAACTAAATCCTTGAATTATATTTAGTTGAGATTAGACACTCAAAAATCTTCATAGATGATTGAAATGCGGCATTAGCCGACAAAAAAGACGCGATGTGCGCCCATGACTTAAATTGGTGTGGGTTATTATTCACCGCTATTTCCATATATATTGTCGATAGCTATCGATACTTATCTCCCGGGCCAAGTGACTTGATTTCAAAAGAGTGGGGCAAATAACAAATTTTCGCCGACTTTAGGTAAAGGGACTAAACCTAACGGATCAAAAGCCTGTTTAAGACTGACGGGTGCGGCTATGGGGTCGTTGAATGGAACTCCCATGAAAGGGGGTCAGAAGGTCCCCCCCCCCCTCTCAGAAATGTCAACGTTTAGATGTTAAATATTGCATTCTGGGACAATAATTTGGTGCTATACTTAGGTCTTAACGAAATATTGTGCTATTGAATACTATTAAGAAATTATCCAACTGAAAGTACTCCGACTGACGATAGAGGTGAGATGGGCTGGAGGGGGGGGGGGCTGGTCCACGACGTTTGCGTGCGCCACTAACCACCCCCCCCCCTCTTCTGACAAATCCTTGTTCCGTCACTGCATTACTATAGTAATCTAACAACGTGAGTTAAAAAGTCTGCGACGTAAACAGTGTAATTCTCAAAAACAATACTATTTAATTTACATTGACATAAATTGTTATTAAATACGGTCGTCTACAAGAAACGCCGTCAGACTTTATCAGTTATTGCCTTATTTCATTCTTTAATGTAAAATAGTCAATAACGGCACAGTTTCCTCTAATCTTGCCAAATTGAACGGTAATGTTTCATCATTGATATGACGTCAATCAAAAATCTCAACAAACCAAAATTCTTTCTCACAGCAATGTTAGACCAACAAATGTTGGAATCTCACACGATCTGTCCTCGATGTTGCTTGATGAATATAGCCTTTGAGATCACAAACATGTACTGATTTCCTAATTCTTTATATATAAACCAGCAGACAATGTAATGATGTTTGTGCCGAACTTGGGTCTCAAGCTATTTCGACAGCTCATGGTCTTCCTCAAGCTTAATTGTTCAAAACCAAAGACAAATTGAAATAAATCCCGCTTTTTTCGCTATAGTTATTGTTATATGCAGGTTTGCGTGTCGTATGCTTCATAGTTAATGTCCATTCCAATTGACAACAAAAAAATCCTTCGACATTTGGCACGCTGTTCAATTATTGTTTTCGTCTTTTGTCAATTTAGTTTTTCGTTGATATGAATGAAAAGAGAATAGATAGAATATATGTTTGTACACGGGAGAGACTATCAAATATAATACGAAACCCCATACGGTAGCTTGTACAGGGAGGGTATGTTACTGACTTTTACTTAATGTATATATGTAAGGGGGGAAAGGTGGAATCAGAAACATATACATCTCCGTACCTGAGTAAAAGTACATCTGGAGTCGTAGAACACAGATGACAACAACAGATGACAGATGACAACCCGACGTGGACAGATCATCAACAGATGTGACATTTCGTCACGTTTGGCGCTCCTTAAGTTTTGTTAATTTCATTGACATTTCTGTCAGTAATCTAGAGACCAATTTAACTAAATCTATCTCTCTCTCCCTCCCTCTCTCCCTCTCTCTTTCTATCTGTTTTTCATTTTACAATCACCGCCTTGACTACCCTTAAGGGGACAACATGATGATGATGTATTATGTATGGCAATCGATTGAAATAGATAGCGTGACTTTTTGCGTAGACAATTTTTCTTCATGGCAATTTGCCATTTTCGAATCTTTACCTTGTCTAAAATGGCGACTGAATGTCATGGAGGAAGACTTGTTAGGACACCCTATCTTTCTTTATATAGTGTTTATTTTTCACAATTTATATAGATTGTCGATAACGCAGGTTGAGACAATATGAACAATCCCGTCACGCCGGTTGTAATATGATTTATGGATATGACAGTAAATTGGAGCAAATTACTTATTTTGAGGCAATATACTACTTAAGGCCATAAAGGAGTTGTATAAGACAGATGACAAGTCGAGCTAAAACACCAACTCGTCTTACCGCTTTTTTAATAACTGTAATCTTAAGTTTGTTAGAATTATATATTACGGAGAATCGCATGCCAGCATATGATAACATTCCAACTTGAAATATTATATATGTTGCTTTTAATCATTATTGTTAGAAAGACGAGTTTTATACAAAGATTTCAGTGTTACTATACTAGCATATTTCACGCGATTTATGTTTGTCTATATGTCTATGGAAGTTCCAAAGTGCCAATAACTAACATTGAGTCTTTCGTTTATATTTCTTTGCATTTTTGTTAATTTTTATGGTTTTAAGTTCCGTTAATAATTTACCGTCAGATATACATGAACAATGAAAAGCTAGGTTAAAATTTTCAGTACATCTGTCATGTTAGTATACTCATACATCATCAGCTGTATACAAATGTATATGGTTTCACAATAGGTACAAAGGAGATGGTGTAACGTTTCTTTTACGTTTCATGTCTAAAACAAATTGGCAGATGACAACATTAAACAGTCATGTTACTAAAACAAGTATCATAAATCAGTTAAGTTGTCACTTTATCTATACCGTGCTTAATCTTAACAGAGTGTTTCGTTGTCGTTAGTTTTACTATTCTCTAATGTCATTGATCTCTTATAGAAAGGAAAAAAATGATCATATATTGTAAATCTTACAGAATATAAAACAGTTTTGTTTCTTACAGAACTCCTTTTGCACTGCCCACGAATTTCAAGAGCATTATACATGTAACATTTCTACAAGAACGTTTTAATTGACCTAGTGATAAACTCACCTTGATATTTAACGGCAGATGTTTGTTTGTAAATACGGTTAGAGCTATAGATTGATTGCATGTAAAAGTGTTGTTCAGGCTATGCAGAGGAGTAAAAAAATTATATTTCTTTTGAGAAGAAGCGCAACGAATTCCTTGAGATTAAACCTTATTGACCCTAATCACTTTATCTGAGAGATAGATATGCATATTACGCTACAAGCCTGGATATTCCGTGTGAAACTAATAATCGTTTAGGCTTTTATGCATTGCCGGTAATTGGTATACATATATAAATAAGTATGCATATGACTATAGCATACCACCAAACACAAAATCCCCCGTAAAGTAAAGGCTGCAAAGATCCATTTTCTTCTCCTGGAATAATTGAGGTGATTGTATGATAATACATTTAATACCACTTTCTGGGACATAAATCTATTTTCGGCACGTTATGTTATTAACATATATACGACAGGCTGTGCTGTAGCCTACAAGTGTTTCCTATTACAATACCTTATAGATGTAACTTAGACGATAGCTGACGTCATTCCGTGGACACATAATTACTCTTGTTCCTCTGTTTATCCGTTAATACATTCGATCCTCCCAATATCTCTTAATATCCTTTCAAATCCCTTCAGCCTTAAATTAAAATCGGTGTACGTTTTCTGTCCTCAAACGGTTTAAGTTAGCATCAGATAGTATACATTTCAACACGTTTGTTTGAATCAGTTGCCCGAGTGGTTGGGGCTCGTTTTCCCACTTAACCACAGATTCCAAACCAATACATTTCTACTTTTAGACCATACGTGCAGTTGAATAACGTTTTATCGTCATATGAAATTTGTGCAAAACGAAAGAAAGAAAATGTTTAGTTCAACATTTAGATTCATCCACTATGATATAGATATTGAGACCGTCGGGCTCGGAGGAATAAGGTTTGACCTCAACGCGTAACCATTCCCAGTATATATCACGGCTCAAGATAATTGCACTTGGCGACACCAAACTAGAAATTGATTTAAGTGTCGCATGTACCGCAAGTAAAACGAATACTTTTCTTATATCTTAAAAGAACACAAGGCGACTCTTTTAACGTGATACGTAAAGATGCCACGTGAGGATTTGAGGAGGTCATCGCTTTAAAATAACATAACAATTGTCCGATTCAAGTTTGGCAAAGAACCCCCCCCCCCCCCCACCCAACCTGCCTTTCCGAATTGGGAAATTTGTCAAAATGGGGTTTCCTTTCCGTCGGAGAATCAGGAGAAGTGAATTTAATAGATGCGAATTATGTTGACTCTATGTGGCCCATAGTCTACGTCAATCAGAGTTATTGAAAAATGAAACCTTCCTCATTCAGTGATATGTTAAAGAGGCCGCACGGAAAATACCAAGCAATATTTGAATATACTATGACGAAGTGCACTGTGCTATAGCTAAAATGTTATTAACATATTTATGTAGGTCAACACTACTTTTGTACATTAAAATTGGGGAGACATTTGAGATTACATTAAACGCGAATGACTATAATAATCAACAACGATTTACTGTTCATCCATTTTAAGCTAGAATAAATACTTCATAAAGCCTCTGTTGGAGTGTTACATCTACCTGAAAAGAATATTATCAGGATGCTCCAGAGTTTGTATTAATGATATAGATAATCAATACAAACAACACTTCACCAAAGCATATACAATTCTGATTTACAGGTTCAGTGAAAATAACATTTAGAACTTATCAAAAGCCCACATAAGTTTAAACAGTACAAACACCGGTTGTTCGAACAACATTTCAATACTCCGAATCGAATAGTGTTCACCCTGCTCTATTATATAGTATTCATATCAGCAAACGATTATATATAAATTACGTTCTTTGATATTCTTTGAGTTCTGAGCCTCCTCCAAGGATGCATTACGATTCCGATGATGATGACAACGATGATGCCGAT
>KN890483.1:1197-26678 GCA_000934455.1 Apostichopus parvimensis
ATGTGATCACGACAGTCACATTACATTGATACTGTAACTATGTGATCACGACAGTCACATTACATTGATACTGTAACCATGTGATCATGACGGTGTTACGTCCCTTCTGTATAATGGAATATAAACTACACATGGTCTCTGCGATTAAAGGTTGATCAGCAATCAACTGTGTACTGTGTATAGCACCATGGCAAGAACAGATATTACGCAGATATCGCAATGGTCACCATCTATACAGAGATAAGTTCCTCCTTTTTGAGTTAACAGTTTGGAATGTGATCATTTAATTTCATTCATGATCGTCCTAGTTTTTCGAAGATATTAATCAATCGAGATGTAATCAATCGCAGGTATAGCTGGCCTAATGGTACATCATTTTTCCCTACAAAGTGTCCTACATTGAGAATACTTGTGGAAGTATAGTGAATACAAATTTAAAGTTCTTTGTTAAAGTGTAAGAATTTCTTGTTCATGATTTATTTTTTCTTCTTGTAAACAATGAATTATCAATCATGTATAGATGATGTAACTGCAGCAAACACGGAATGTAATGTCAGCCACCTGTACAGGATATCAATCATGGTAGGTAATTTGTATTTTATGTAAATCGTTGAAACTCTCTTCCATTGGAAAAACATGAAGTCATACATATTCATCAGTGTTAGTCACATAAATTATGTCTCTTTCTCTCTTGTCTATAAATTATTTACTTACTCAGATTATGTTTTATCGTGTCAAATTGAACGAGATCATCGGTGGAGTACGTTTACGATCAAAACAAGTAGACTACATTCAAGGAAAGGCAAAACATGTTAGCTATGGTACAGGTTCTTAGCATGCGGAGCAATATTATAATGCTACCGTCTTCAAGTATGTCGGTGAAAATTCTCATAGCATTTATATTTCTATTGCCGCACTTTAAGTTAGAGTTGCCTTGAATTATGTCTGTCCCCTTGTACAGTGGAATCTTAGATTGATACTTAGTCAACTATACGTACGCACAAGCAAACGCAAAAAAAGGTTCAGCGTTCTGTAGTGTTATGTTTCTTGTTTTTATTCCTATAGAAGTTTACGGAGTAACGTAACGATAGTAACCTTTGGTAAATGTGATATCTATCTGTTTTACGACATACGTGTTGGGTAGCCAATCAAAGGAATAATACCTAGTCATCCACCTGCTCAAAAACACACATGAACAAGGACACGATCCGCGACTTCATTCAAAGTGAAAATGTGAAACTGTGGATCGTGTTTTTCTAACATTGTTGAAAAAGTTCGATATAAATTAAGAGCATCCAGATGTCCAAAACCGTTCATCAACTGAAAAAATTGTGTCGTATCTATTTATAAATAATAGGTTGAAGGCGTATGAATGTTCAATTCATAGGGAGATCTTCGCCGTGGTTTATAATTAAAGACAACCCCATCTTTTCCAAAAAGTAGCAATTTCCTAAAAACAAGAAGTTTTATTTACGATCGAAAAGATTGGATAAATTTAGTAAAACAGGCCTACAACAATAAAATATAACGGTAATTTATAGACCTACAGTCATACGAGTCATAACTCACACCGTCTCAGTAGTAAACCCTAAACAATGGACGCTACAACGAGGCAATTTAGGAAAACACCAAACGCTTCTTGTTTGGGCAGAATGAGGAAGGGGAAGGGGGGGGGGATGGGGTGAGAGGAGTCGCCATTGGTTCTAACATAAGACGTTGAACACTATGTGTTACGACATAGTTGCTGAGCTTGTATGCACATCGGCATCATATAGCAACTGAAACCATACCATTTAAGGGTAATACGTGTACCTGTTCAAAGGTCACCTTTATTTACGGCGACATTAACAAATCGTTACCCTTTGTAGTTGGATTGATAAATGACAAATTTTACCGTTTTTCAGAGAAGAAAGCAGCTATGACGTCAGTCTAGATTCCAAGTCTTCGTATGAGGTGACTAACTTTGTTATGGAACGGATGTCATCTGTCTGACGAAAAGCTCGTCAATTGTGAACCAACAAACACATTTAACTTCTTTCTCATATAGTGACACTGAAATCAAACTTTAAGTTTGTTGCAAATGATTTTGTCTCGCGTTAAAGTAAAGTATATATAGGAATCGAACATGATCCACTTTAATAATTCATTGAAAACCTAATCGGTTTGATGCATTAATTACGGGAAGGGGATTTGCATGCACGATATCATTGCCGGATTATTTATTTATGGCTAATGTGCTAATGAAAGACTATGAGAAGGAGGTCATAAATTTAAGAACAGGATGATCTCAAGAGGTTACTTTTGAGAACGATGTAGTTCAATTTTGTGGATACCAACAGAGGACCCCCCCACCTCATTACTACACCCACCACCGGAATCCCGGCAGACTTCCGAGTTCCTTTTATTGGGATGCATGTCAGGCACAGTGGTTTACTTAAAACAATGGTTCCTGTTGTGATACCTTGCCCACCCCTGGGTCTCCCGAACTATCTATAGATGATCCCTATTAGACAAAGCAATTACATTTTCAATGCCCCTTTTATCGGTGAGTGTGTTAAATTCACGGAATGTATGAACAACAACATGAGTGTGATTGATGTTAGACATCGTATAACCACTGTGTTTTTGTCGAAATCAGGTTGCAGAGAGTGTGAACTAGCGATGAAATATAAGTAACACACTTTTCGAATGATAGGTTTTCTGTCAACTACGAACCTTAGCCAATCTGGGCCACGCGGATTTCACAGTTTTTATTGTTGTTGCCAACTTCTAACTCAGAATTCCTGGCTACAGTCCAGTGTAAATGGTAAATTCACTGCATGCTGAATATGTGGATGGAATGTCTGTAATGTAAGCTAGCTTTGAATTGGTGAAGGCATAATATCAAACTAAAATCCAGGGTAAATAATAATAAGAACATCTAGTTCACTTACTTCTTTCTTAATTTCATGATTATTTCGATATGTTTGCTCATGTTGTTCTCTCCCAATGTTATCAGAACTTCAATTACTTAAATTTCAGCTAAGAAGGACATCAGGCCGAAAAAATTGCTTTTTAGTATCTTCTATTTGGGATAACAAAACAAAAAGGACAACGCTTCCAATTAATATGATTAAGACCTCGATGTAAGAAATCTGCAATAACATTCATTGAGAGTTGTTGATACTGACGCACCAGTACGGACTGGAATGTTCCAGAAATATTCCAGATATACAATGCTTTCAGCCTCAGGAAATGCAAGCGGAGGAAACAAAAGTTAAAATGTTGTGATTGTTTAAAAGATCATAGTTTACTCCTGGCACATTGTTGATACCTTTTGTGTTAGTGTTTTAATGCAATCCTTCTATAGAAAATGGAAAGAATACTAAAAATGGAACGCCAATGTCGTTGCACATATAACCTTTGCAAACGGAGTTGTGAGGCACATTTGTACGGGATCAACATACTAACTAGTCTTGGTGTATGTTGGTGCAGCGCGTGAAAGACATGAAACATCAATCCATGAACTACTCAACCTCTCAACAGCCCCCACCATTTCAATCCCCATAACCTTTCTACTTGTCAGCCAAAACAGCCGCTTCAACAACCTTAACCAGTTCAACCTCCTTATAACTTATTCAGCCAAGTAAACCGCCTCGGTACCCTTTAATATTCATCTCAACTAATTAAATCATGCATCTCAGCCATTTTGACCAACCATGGACTCCCTGAACAAATAAGTCATTCAATTTGCTCATTCTTCTCAATGCCGTAGCTTGTTCAGCCTAACTACACATCCGCCTAAACCGTTTTACCGCCCACTCCCCATAACCAAGGTTGTAAGGTTAGGAGAGATGTTATGAGGTACAGGACATTGTAAGAAATGTCGTCTAAGAAGTAGAATTTGCGACATCTCCCAGTTTAGGCAAATTTGTTTTTTTCCTCTTACTGTTATGACATGCACACATGTATCCTTATGTAAACACTCCAGCCCACTGTTGTTACCTCTCCTCGGTTGTCGCCATTAAGACTTGGAGAGGGGAAGGCGTACCGCAAAGACTGAAAAGAGGCACGTTCGCAGCAAGAAGAGCACGTATTCACACTGATAGAGTATAAAAGAAAGAGATGTAGGACAGTCTCAGTCCCTTTTCAGTTGGGACTGTTAAAGTCTGACAGTGTTATCATGACTGTGCCTCTTAACTATCTACATTCAAGGTAACGCACACAAAAAAAACCCACTAATGAATATTAAAAAACGTTAGACGAAAATTGTGTTAACACAGTCTCGTAATCCGATACGATCGCGTGGGTATGTGTGTGTGTGTGTTGCATCGTGACGTGACTATTCCATGTATCAAATAAGGGATTTCATGTCTCCACTGCGTTTTTTTTTTGGTAGGGAGTTGTCATCTTTGGTTGTTGTTACAAAATATTGCAGAGCTGGAGCACTCGGAGCCGAGTCCGCCAAGTCATGTTCATAGTTAAATACTCAGTTGGCTAAGATCATATAAATTGTATCTTTTCAGATACACAGTATCCAGTGGATAGCTCACCAGCTTTTAACCAAGATCATGTGTCTACTCCCTTACATAGAAGGGACTCGTGATACCTCACTTGAATGTAACACTGTGGTGATCACATGGTTACAGTATCAATAGAGGAGGGTACCGAATACGGAGCTTGCCACGGGGATTGATGAGAATGATAGACCAAACAAAGTTAAAAAAACATTAATATTAATAATAATACGTTTACTGATCGGCAAAAATAAACTATTTGAATTTTCCACGTAAATTTATAACAGTTTATACTCTTCTTCTTGTATTTTGAATGATAATGTATGTTAAATCAAAATGATTAAGTAGTTAAAGTTCGATCAATTAAACTATAAAGGAACGTTGCATAAAGTAACTTTGAGACCCTTCTGATATTGCGAGTCGTAAATTCAGATGTAATCATTGAACTTTCCGTGGTTTACAAACTCGCACAGGAAGCTTGAGGTAAACTACCATTATTGATAATATTTACAAGTCGTTATTAATGTAATTAAAATTAAATAACCGGATAATTACTATCATTAATCAGCAAATTGCTTCACAGAACCAAACATAAGTAGAAATGAGAAATTTTCCATTTAGCTCATTCGTCCACGCGTACATGTTGAGAATGAACACACGGCATATCAATTATCATTGTTTTTTCCTTTCCTGGAAGAGTTCATATTTGATCATGTTCAAAGAATTTTAACTTGTTCTAAAGGGTAGGTACAGGCGACTCAAAGGAGCTTAAGAGAGTAAAATACCATGTAGTTACTGAAGAAAAGGCCATCGAAGAATGTTCTTCTTGCGCAAACCCAAATCCTCTGTTGTTCAAGAAAATCGGGCCAATTTTGAGAATATTTTAATCACGAATATTATTGTCTGATTTCGTTGCGAGAGTCAAAAGGATCTTCAGAAAGTAGGCTCTAATATATAATTAGCAGCGCTGATAGCATTGTTTGCACAGGTTTAAAGTCTTTTTTTTAAATCTTAAATTATTATTATTATCTCAAATATATTTTGAAAGATTATGCCCACCAAACTAATTATTAGTATATATATACTTAAGTTCATGATATGCAGTATGCAATATGTAACATTCAATATACAATAAACACTGTGCAATGGACACTGTACACTGTAACAATGCACACTGTTACAATGTACACTGTAAACAGTACATTACACACTGTTACAATATACACTGTACACAATACACAGTACACTATACAATGTACAATGCACACTGTACACAATATACAGTACACTGCTACAATGTACACTGTAACAATGTATACTATACAATGCACAGTTTAAAATGTGCAATATACAATTCAAACAATGAATAAAGAAACATACCTCTTGCCTCTGAAATAGCCACCGATAAGGCTTCCTTGCCAGTTTCAAAATTATCTGTAACAACCATGTTTAAGGTATAATTTTTCCTTACTCGCAACTCCTCCACAATGGAAGGGGAGACCAGAGTAAAGTATCCACGGGATCGTATAAGCATGGCACATCTTTTCCATTTATAGAGAGAAAATAAACCTGAGAGTAAATTTGCTATAGATTCGGATTTGTGCGCCGTCCGAGTTAATGTAGAGAATCTTGATTTGTCATCGAAATCACTAGCTGTTGCCCCACCACTAATAGTAGGAATATTAAGAAATGCGGCTAGATCACCAATGCCTATCATTTCAAAACTGCAAACGTGACCAATAAGAGCGGAAATCGGATCCTCGTGTACCATTTGACTAAACAGTCCAACTCCGACATTAGGTGCAGAAGGAGAACAACTTCTTAACGTTTCGCCGACAACCGAAGTTATCGAAAAGTTCAGATAAACTCCATCTTCGACACCTTTAGTTATCATTTCAATGGCGACGTCAACCGGTGGTTTTAACTGGCTTTGATCCAGAGCGGAACCATTTCCGTTAAACAATAATCCAAGTTTTACTTCTGGTCGTGAACAATAATTACAGTGAACACATAACAACAATAAGAAGAAACGGTAACTTATAATGTCATTCGCCATCTTTTGATCTTTCAAATATCTCTAAAAGTTATATGTTCTACCATTATATTTAATCTGAGCAAGAAAACCATGAAACTGAACACGTGAAACACAGATGATTTTGGGATAACCCCTAGGTATATCCGAACCCTAATAATTTCATCGGAAATTTGGGTCAGCTCGACTCAGGCTGTCTCATAAATCCGTTACACTGTTTTTGTTTTATTGGTTTAGAATCCAGACCCAATGAAATTGTGTGATTGCACTCATAGCACGATATAATATACTCAGGATGGTTAAAATCGAAGATTTACTTATGACGTACATACCCGTTCAATATTTCTGGAAAAAAAACTTACTCGATAAAGTAAAATCACTTTTACTGTCCTTGTAGGTTTGAAAAAAAGAAACAATGTTCCTCTTGTTTCGTTCCTCCAACAGAAATGTTCCTTAGCACTTTTTCTCTCTATTTGTTTCAATAGTGAAATGGCGTAGTATTATAGGTAACTTTACACATCAATGACTTAACAGAGACTTCCTTTTGCGTGAAATTGTTAAAAATTTGTTTAGGTTGAATGCTTGTCTTTGATTCCTTAACAATTTGAAGCGGAAAAGCCAAAAGCGTCATGAACTGTCCCTGGAAATTCAACAAAGTTGCTCCAAACATCATTCGGGTGATTGAATAAAGTTCTTATAAGGAAGAATGACATGCAAAAAAGAGGTCTTATTAGCACACGCAGAAGAAGGCCGTTCAATTCAATTAACTATTTCTGGATGAGTCTTATTTTGGTATAATTTTTCACTTGTGACCCGTTTTGATATAAATGCTTACGTACATGAGCCATTTTAATCATTTCTCTCTTAACTATTATCTAAGCGTTTCGTAATGAGTAATTTTAAAACCGCCAATAACTGCAAAGAGGCTTCCACCAATAGATATTAGACATCATTTGTGTTTAGATATATTAATTGCTATCGGGTATGCGCGTGTTCCGTTTCAGACCAACTACATTTTTTCAACTTCCGAAACTGAATGTAACAAGAATTGTTAGAAGGCTAATTACAGGTGATGTTCACGCATAACAATAGAAGTAATTTTATGTTCTTTTTGTCAAAGATGTCAAAGAGTAAATGTTTAAATCTTCTAACTGGGCCAGATGTTCTTCGTTAAACATACACGTATTAGAAGCCATTCTTCTCGTTGTCGTCAATTTACATCTGGTAGATGGTATAATTAAATTAAATTACCGTAAACACAAAAGCTTAAATACAGACAGTTGTAGGTCCCACACCATAATTAGATATGCAACAATAGACGAATAGAAAGCTCCATTTGGCTCATATTAGCCATACTGAACAACAAAGTCAAAAAGAATAAATGACCGTTTCGGCAACTTTCATTTCTTGCCCACCCAGCAGCTATCTTCTTATTTACTAATATTCTATTACTCATATATAGAACTAATTTTCGGAAACCTACATTTTCTAGTGCGTCACAAAAATCTGTGTTCAGAAAGAAATTTGCATAGTAAAATTGGAAAAAATGAAGATTGAAAGGTCTCAAATAGTGTCGCAGAATAATTAATACAGTTGTGTGTACATTCATTGACATTGGATCGTCCGTGAACTGTAGATATGTGGTTTAGTGTAAAATAAACGATACAAGGACGAACCATCTGAAGTACTGTCTTTATTTTCTTGTATAAATATTGAATTTTGTCGATAATCGCGGATACGTGTTTTCGTGTAAGATGTACATTGTAATGACGAAACTAGATAAACTACTGTCTTTGTATATCCCTTTCGTAGAAAACCGATAAACGGTGCATGTTGAATTTCGAGGGCTGAAATAAGTCCAGGATAAAGATAACCTAGATAAACCCTTGTTAGTTAGTTCAAGTCACGAACCATGCCAAATTCGGTATCAACGCAGGAAAGATTTCATTCAATTAACGAACAATCTGGTTGTTCAAGGTAAGAATCTACTTGCTAAGCTTGTATGCACATCGTCTTGGTAAAGCACCTGAAACCATACCGATGCAAGAAAAATACGTGTATACTTGATCATAGGACACCTTTATTTGCAGCTACAGTAACAAATCACTTCCCCTTTTGGTTGGATGGATGGATGAATGGCAGCTTTACAGTTTTTCAGAGAAGGAAGCAGCTATGACGTCAGTCTAGATTCCAAGTCTCCCTATCAGGTGACTTACTTTGTAATGGAACGGAAGTCATCTGTCTGACGAAAAGCTCGTCAAGTGTGAACCCACAAACATCTTTAACTTCTTTCTCATATAGTGACACTGAAATCAAACTTTAAGTTTATTGCAAATGATTGGTCTCGCGTTAGAATAAAGTATATATAGGAACCAAACATGATCCACTTTAAGACTTTATCGGAAAACCTAATCTAGATTCATACATTAATTACTGGAAGAGGATTTGCAAGCACGATATCCTTGCCGGGTGCACATAGACCAGGGTACGCAGACCCCTGTTTCAAAGGCTATGAGATGGAGGTCATTAAGAACAGGGTGAGCTCAAGAGGTTACATTTTGGTATGACCTAGTTCATTTTTGTGGGGACCAACATAGGACTCCCTATTACCACACCCACCACAGGAATCCCGGCAGAGTTCCGGGTTCCTTTTATTGGGAAGCATGCCAGGCGCAGTGGTTTACTTAAAATATTGGCTCCTGTTGTGATACCTTGCCCACCCTGGGACACCCGAACTATTTATAGATGACCAAAGTAGAATTTTTTAATACCCCTTTTTCGGTAAGTGTGTTAAAATTAACGCCGAACTTTAGCCAATCTGGGGCACGCGGCTATACTCTCCCAACCCCCCAACCCCCTCTACCTCCTCCCCTGGAGATGTGTGCCTTCCAATTTTGGACCAACGTCATTTATAAAAACATGTTAACAGGTTTCAGGACACAAATGTTGTGCCACTCCTTAAATTATTGTTGCCAACTCCTACTCAGAATTCCTGGCTACAGTCAAGTGTAAACGGTGAATGCGCTGCTGAATATGCAGATGGAATGTCTACAGTGTAATGTAAGGCTAGCTTCGAATTGGTGAGACAGAAAATTTAACCGAGATGTCAAACTAATTCCAAGTAAAAGAACATCAAGTTCACTTACTTCTTTCTTTATTTCATGATTATTTCGATATGTTTGTTAAGGTTTTTCAATCCCGATGAAATCAGAACTTCAATAACTTAAGTTACAGCTACCCCAAACACTTGAAGGACATCAGGCCGAAGAATGGCTTTATGGTATCTTCTACTGGGATAAAAAAAAGGAGTTTGAGTATATTGTCCACAATAATAAAAGAGGAGTAGTACAAAGTCAAGATAAAACAAGGTGGTGGCGGAGGACTGAAAGAGTATTAGCTTGTACGAGCAGTCCCCCTTAAACAAGTTATAAACAGTACAGATAAACACAATACAACAAAAGAGTAAAAGAACAAAGAAAAAACAAAGGAATTTAACAACGTACTAGCAATAATGATTTAGAAGGTGATTCTTTAACTTTTTTTTAAAGTAGGAGATACTATTTATATCTTTAATGCCGTTATCTAGTATATTCCAAAGTTTAACGCCACTGTTTATAACAAATCGATGGGCAATATCGTTGCAAGAAAGATTTGTGCAAAAATCATGAGATTCCTTGTGTTATAAGAATGGAAAGTGTTGTTATAACTTAAACAAGTATCAAACTTAAGCGGTAAGAGCGTCTTTTATACTTGAACATGAAAACAGCCACTTTTAAATGGTAGATATCAAAAGTATGAGGAATCCTTTGAGTGAAGACAAGAGATTTGGTTGGTGCACGGTAATCAGAATTTGTCAAAATACGAAGGGCTCTTTTTTGTAAAATATTTAAACGATTCAAGTAAGAAGAGTAAGTGTTTCCCCATATAATATTACAATAGGTGAGTTGCGAATGAATACGTAAACGATACAAAACTTTAATGATATTAGATGGGACGAAATAGCTGATTTTATACAACATACCAATTACTCTTGAAATTTTAGAACAAACAACATCGATATGGTGTTTCAATGTGAGGTTGGAGGCCATAAAAATGCCAAGAAATATGGTTTTATTAACTAGGACAATCATATTACAATCAATGAAATTGGTTTTAGAAAGAGCACAACGCTTCCATTTACAATGTTTAAAACTTCGATGTTAGATATCTGCAATAGCAATCATCAAGAGTTGTTGATACTGCCGCACCAATAAAGACTGGAATGTTCCAGAAATATTCCATATATGCAATGCTTTCCGTATCAAGAAATGCAAGCGGATAAAACGAAAGCCAACATGTTGAGATTTGTGAAAAGATCATAGTTTATTCCTGGCACATAATTGATACCTTTTTTTAGTGTTTTGATGCAATCCTCTTTTTTTTAAATGGAAAGAGTGCTAAAGATGGAACGTCAATTTCGATGCACATAACCTATGCAAACGGAGTTACGCGCACATTAGTACGGGATCAACAGAGAGATGGGCTGATTGCTCTTTATTTAGACAAAAAAACTTAACTAGTCTTGGTGTATGTTGGTGCAGCGCGTGAAAGACATGAAACATCAATCCATGAACTACTCAACCTCTCAACAGCCCCCCACCATCTCAGTCCCCATAACCTTTCTACTTGTCAGCCACTTCAGCCGCTTCAACCACCCTAACGAGTTCAACCTCCTTAACTTATTCAGCCACGTAAACCGCTTCGGTTACCTTTAATATTCATCTTAACTAATTAAATCATGAATCTCAACCACCAAGGTTGTTAGTTTAAGAGAAATGTTATGAGGTACAGGACATTGTTAGGAATTTCGTCTAAGAAGTAGACTTTGCTACATCTCCCAGTTTAGGCAAATTTGTTTTTCCTCGTATTGTTATGACATGCACACACTTATCCTCTGAAAACACTCCAGCCCACTTGCTGTTAACTCTCCTCGGTTGCCGCCATTAAGACTGGGAGAGGGGAAGGCGTACCGCAAAGACACGTTCTCAGCAAGTGGTGTACGAATTTACACTGACAGAGTATTAAAGACAGAGATCTAGGACAGTATCAGCCCGAGTCCCTTTTCAGTCGGGACTGTTAAAGTCTGACAATGTTATCATGAATTTTTTTCTTTTGCTGTAAAGCGCTTTAGAGCAATTTTTTAATTGAATAAGGCGCTATATAAATTTCGTGAAATAATAATAATAATATGACTGTGCCTCTTAGCTAACTACATTCAAGGTAACGCACACTAAAATAAATCCACTAATGAATATTAATAAACGTTAGACGAAAATTGCGTAAACACAGTCTCGTCATCCAATACAGTCCCAATGCAGTGTCTATCCCTTCATGTAATCAATTAAGGGATTTTATTTTCCAACTACGTTTTTTGGTAGGGAGTTGTCAACTTTGGTTGTTGTTACAAAAATATTGCAGAGCTGGAGCACTCGGAGCCGAGTCCGATCGAGTCCGCCACGTCATGTACATGGTTAAATACTTGGCTAAGATAATGTAAATTATATGTGCCCTTTTCAGATACACAGTATCCAATGGATAACTCACCAGCTTTTAACCGAGATCATGTGTCTACTCCCTTATACAAGGGACTCGTTATACCTCACTTGACGTAACACCGTCATGATCACATGGTTACAGTATCAATGTAAGGTGTCTGGGTTGAGAGTGGATCATATTACTTAGTTTTCGATTCTAGACTCTATCTTTGTTGACATTTTCATGGCTGAATATATTGGTTAACTTTAATGTTAGCTTTTCATAAATACCATTAATCTTATAAACTACGCCATGTTGATATTTGGAATCAACGTTTGTGCAAAATCGTTTATTGAAAGTGAATAGTTTGCATTAATTTACATCATCATTTTTAATGAAATAAGTGTCGAATCGTATCTCTATGGATGTTAAACTCCACCTGACCAGAGCTCTGGTTGCATCTCGCCTTACTTACGGTTGTAGCACCTGGACCATAAAAGCGGCTGACATGAATCGCCTTGACGCTTTAGGTAGAGAAATTTGGCGACGTTTGCTTGGTCTCACATGGAAAGACCATGTGTCGAATGATGAACTAAACACGAAGATCGCGGGGCGATGGCTGTTCTCTTCTGAAACTGTTCTTCAACATAAGGCAAAATGGTTCGGACATGCAGTACGTTGTGGAGGCCTTACATGTGCTGTACTCTGTGGGCTACCCTGTGGTTACAAACGTAAGCCAGGCCGACCGCATTTACGATGGATTGACAATTTAACCAATTGGTCCGGCCGTTCTGCAGCCCAGCTACTCGAAGATGGCAGGCACCGGATTAACATTATAAAAGGTTACAAACCTAAGATTGTTTATAATCTTCGGGGAGGTCAACGGGCCAATT
Source organism: Apostichopus parvimensis (assembly GCA_000934455.1). Taxonomy (NCBI): domain Eukaryota; kingdom Metazoa; phylum Echinodermata; class Holothuroidea; order Aspidochirotida; family Stichopodidae; genus Apostichopus; species Apostichopus parvimensis. The sequence goes on from KN890483.1 coordinate 14,133, forward strand.
TGGCTTATGACTATTGATTGATTGAAGTGTATACATCGATATGTTTACAAAACAATAAAAACATGCATTCAAGTGATGGTTCTAAAGATTTCTCTTTTGAATTCAACTATAACTGGTTAGCAATGTAGTAGTGTTACGGGATGAGACTCCCAGTAACATATGATTGAGGGTAAAGAAGACGGAGCTTGACACTGGGGTTGATGAGAATGATAGACCAAACCAAAAAAAGAGAAAAAAATTCTCATAATAATAATACGTTACCGATTGGCGAAAATACACTTTTGATTGTTCCACGTAAGTTAATGACGAGTTATACTCTTCTTCTCGTATTTTGAATGACAGTTCAACTATTCCCACCCAACTAATTATTACTTTATCTACTTAAGTTCAGGGCATGTGGTTGACAAAGCAACATGCAATGTACAATATAAAATGTTTAATGTACACCGGACACTATACGCAGTACAATGCACACAGTACATTGTTACACTGTACAAATTACACTGTACAAAGTACACTATACAACGTACACTATACAATGAACAATGTACATTGTGCAATATACAATTCAAACAATGAATACAGATACATACCTCTTGCTTCTGAAATAGCCACCGATAAGGCTTCCTTGCCAGTTTCAAAATTATCTGTAACAACTACATTTAAGGTATAATTTTTGCTTACTCGCAACTCCTCCACAATGGAAGGGGAGACCAGACTAAAGTAATCAAGGGATCGTATAAGCATGGCACATCTTTTCCATTTATAGAGGGAAAATAGTATAGAGAGAAATTTCGCTATAGATTCGGATTTGTACGCCGTCCGAGTTAAGGTAGAGAATCTTGATTTGCTATCGAAATCACTAGCTGTTGCCCCACCACTAATAGTAGGAATATTAAGAAATGCGGCTAGATCACCAACGCCTGTCATTTCAGTACTACATACGTGACCAATAAGAGCGGAAATTTGTTCCTCGTTTACCATTTGACTAAACACTCCAACTCCGACATTAGGTGTAGAATAGGTACAATACCTTAACGTTTCGCCGACAACCGAAGTTATCGAAAAGTTCAGATAAACTCCATCTTCGACACCTTTAGTTATCATTTTTATGGCGACGTCAACGGGTGGTTTTAACAGGCTTTGATCCAGAATGGAACCATTTCCATTAAACAATAATCCAAGTTTTACTTCTGGTCGTGAAGAATAATTACAGTTATAAGAAGAAACGGTAACGTATGATGTCATTCGCCATCTTTTGAGCTTTCAAATATCTCTACAAAGTCAAATGTTCTCTCATTATATATATTCTGTTCAAGAAAACCTTTAAACCAAACACATCAAACCAAGATACTTTGGGAATAAGCTCTATAGATATATCTGAACCCTAAACAATTCATCCGAAATTTGGGTCAGCTCTGACTGTCTCATAAATCCGTAGCACTTTTCTTGACTTAAGTGGTTAGAATTGATACGCCATATAACTGGATGAATGCAATCATAGCACGATATAATATACTCAGGAGAATTAAAAATTGAAGAGTTACTTATGACGTACAGACAATTCGTACTGAAAATCACTTATTCGGTGAAGTAAAATCACTTTTAATGTCCTTGCAGGTTTGAAAAAGAAAACAATGCTCCTCTTGTTTCTTTCCTCCCAAAAGAACTGTTGGTATCTTTTCTCTCTTTTTGATTCAATAGTGAAATGGCGTACCTATTTTAGGTAATTTACACATCAATGTCTTAATGGAGACCTCATTTTGCATGAAATTGTTAACAAAATTGTTTAGGTTGAAGCAGAAAAAGCAAACAGCGTAAAACCCTGTCCTTGGAAAGCCAACGAAATTGCTCCGAAAATTCCTCAGACTAGGCCTAAAGTTCTTGTAAGAAATGTTGGCATGCAACAAAGTGGTCCTATGAGCACTGCAGAAGGCTTTTAATTCAATTCACCATTTCTGCGTGTTCCGTTTCAGACCAGCTACATTTTTTCAACTTCCGAAATTGAATGTAACAAGAATTGTTAGAAGGCTAATTACAGGTGATGTTCATATTACAATAGAAGTCATTTATGTTCTTTTTGTCAATGATTGTACAAATGAATGTTTAAATCTTCTTACTGGCCAGATGTTCTTCGTTTCACTGCACGCATTAGAAGTCATTCTTCTCTTTGTCGTCAATTTACATCAGGTGGATGTTATTATTAATAATTAATTTTCCGTAAACACAAAAGCTTAAATACAGACAGCTGTAGGTTGCAAAACCAATAGTTAAATATGCAACGATAGATACAATACCCGTTTTGGTTGGATGGATGAAAGGCAAACTTTACAATTTTTAGAGAAGGAAGCAGCTATGACGTCAGTCTAGCTTCCAAGTCTCCCCAAGTCTTCCTATTAAGTGACATACTTTGTAATGTCTGACGACAAGCTCGTCAAATTTGAACCCACAAACACCATGAACTTATTTCTCATATAGTGACACTGAAACCAAACTAAGTTTATTGCAAATTATTTTGTCTCGCGTTAAAGTAAAATATATATAGGAATCAAACATGATCCACTTTATCGAAAACCTAATCTAGATTCATACATTAATTACTGGAAGAGGATTTGCATGCACGATATCCTTGCCGGGCGATTTATTTATGGTTCATGTGCTCATTGACCAGGAATCCCGGCAGAGTTCCGGGTTCCTTTTATTGGGATGCATGCCAAGCACAGTGGTTTACTCAAAATATTGGCTCCTGTTGTGATACCTTGCCCACCCTGGGACTCCCGAACTATCTATAAATGACCAAACTAGATTAAAAAAAGGTTTTTAATACCCCTTTTATCGGTAAGTGTGTTAAATTTCACGGAATTGTCAAACTATGTATGAACAATAACATGAGTTGCTTGATGTTAGACACCATATAACCATTGTGTCGTTGTGGAACACAGCGATGAAAATAAGTAACATAACATTCGTAAAGAATTTTTGATGGATAAATGTTCCGTAAACGCCGAACTTTAGCCAATCTGGGGCACGCGGCTATCCTCTCCCACAACCTCACCCCCCCCCCTCTACCTCCTCCCCTGGAGAATAGTGTGCCTTCCAAATTTGGACCAACGTCATTTATAAAAACATGTTTACAAGTTACAGGTTGTGCCACTCCTTAAATTGTTGTTGCCCACGCCTAACTCAGAATTTCTGGCTACAGTCGCGTGTAAACGGTGAATGCACTGCTGAATATGCGGATGGAATGTATATAGTGTAATGTAAGGCTAGCTTCGAATTGGTGAGACAGTAAATTTAACCGAGATGCCAAACTAATTCCGGGTAAAAGAACATCAAGTTCATTTACTTCTTTCTTAATTTCGATATGTTTCGATATGTTTGTTAAGGTTTTTCAATCCCGATGATATCAGAACCTCAAATACTTAACTTTCAGCTACCCCAAACACTTGAAGAACATCAGGCCGAAGAATAGCTTTATAGTATCTTCTATTGTTATAACAAAAACACAACGCTTCCAATTAATATGATTAAAACCTCGATGTAATAAATCTGCAATAACAATCATCAAGAGTTCTTGATACTGCCGCACCTATAAGGCCGTGAATGTTCCAGATAGGCAATGCTTTCAGCATCAAGAAATGCAAGCGGAGGAAACAAAAGTCAAAATGTCGTGATTGTTTAAAAGATCATAGCTTACTACTCCTGGCACATTATTGATACCTTTTGTGTGAGTGTTCTGATGCAATCCTTTTATAGAAAATGGAAAGAATACTAAAAATGGAACGCCGATGTCGTTGCACATAACCTATGCAAACGGAGTTACGCGCACATTTGTACGGGATCAACAGATTCGTCACTGATTAAATGAGATGGGTTTATTGCTCTCTAGAATGACTTAACTAGTCTTGGTGTATGTTGGTGCAGCACGTGAAAGACATGAAACATCAATCCATGAACTACTCAACCTCTCAACAGCCCCCACCATCTCGATCCCCATAACTGTTCTACTTGTCAGCGAACACAGCCGCTTCAACAACCTCAACAAGTTCAACCTCCTTAACTTATTCAGCCACATAAACCGCCTCGGTAACCTTTAATATTAATCTCAACTAATTAAATCATGAATCTCAACCACTTCGATCAACCAGGGATTCCCTGAACAAAATTAGTTATTCAATTGGCTCATTCTCCTCAAATGTCGTAGCTTGTTCAGCCTAACTACACATTCGCCTAAACCGTCTAACCGCCCACTCCCCACAACCAAGGTTGTAAGCTTAGGAGAGATGTTATGAGCTACAGGACATTGTTAAAATGTCGTCTAGGATGTAGACTTTGCGACATCTTCCAGTTTAGGCAAATTGGTTTGTTCCTCTTCTTGTTATGACATGCATACACTTATCCCCTGAAAACACTCCAGCTCACTTGCTGTTTCCTCTCCTCGGTTGCCGCCATTAAGACTTGGAGAGGGGAAGGCGTACCGCAAATACACGTTCTCGGTAATTGGAGCACGAATTCACACTGACAACAGATTATTAAAGACAGAGATCTAGGACAGTCTCAGCCCGAGTCCCTTTTCAGTCGGGAGTGTTAAAGTCTGCTGTGTTAACATGGCTGTGCATCTTAGCTAACTACATTGAAGGTAACGCACACTAAAAAAAATCAATTATGAATATTAATAAACGTTAGACGAAAATTGCGTAAACACAGTCTCGTCATCCAATACAGTCCCATGTGTGTGTTACATCGCGACGTGACTATCCCTTCATGAAATCAATTTAGGGATTTCATATCTCCACTGCGCGTGTTGGTAGGGAGTTGTCAACTTTGGTTGTTGTTACAAAAATATTGCAGAGCTGGAGCACTCGGAGCCGAGTCCGTTCGAGTCCGCCAAGTCATGTACATGGTTATATACTTGGCTAAGATCATGTAAATTATATGTGCCCTTTTCAAATACACAGTATCCAATGGATAGCTCACCAGCTTTTAACCGAGATCATGTGTCTACTCCCTTATATAGAAGGGACTCGTGATACCTCACTTGACGTAACACCGTCATGATCACATGGTTACAGTATCAATGTAAGGTGTCTGGGTTGAGAGTGGATCATATTACTTAGTTTTCGATCCTAGGCTATATCTTGGTTGACTTTTTTTCATGGCTGAATATATTGGTTAACTTTAATGTTAGCTTTTCATAATTACCCTTAATCTTATTAATAACGCCATGTTGCTATTTGGAACCAACGTTTGTGCAAATCGTTTATTGAAAGTTAATAGTTTGCATTGGTTTACATCATCATTTTTAATGAAATAAGTGTATACATCGATATGTTTACAAAAAAAAAATGCATTCAAGTGGTGGTTCTAAAGATTTCTCTTTTGAATTCAACTATAACTGGTTAGCCATGTAGTAGTGTTACGGGATGAGACTCCCTGTAACATATGATTGAGGGTACAGAAGACGGAGCTTGCCACTGGGGTTGATGAGAATGATAGACCAAACCAAGAAAACAAAATATAATAATACGTTACCGATTGGCGAAAATAAACTATTGAATGTTCCACGTAAGTTTATGACGATTTATACTCTTCTTCTCGTATTTTGAATGATAATGCATGTTATATCAAAATGTTAAATTAATGAAAGACCAGTCAATTAAATTTAATGGATTGTTGCATAAAGTAATTTTGAGACCCTTCTGATCTTGCGAGTCGTAATTCAGATATAATAATTGAACTTTCCGTGGTTTACAAACTCGCACAGGAAGCTAGAGTTAGACTACCATTATTGATAGATGTTTACAAGTCGTTATTAATGTAATTAAATTAAACAACCCGAAAAATACACAGAACCAAACACAGGTGCAGATGAGAAATGTTCAAGTACGCTCCTTCTTACATGCGTGCCCGTTGAGAATGAACATATGGCATATAAATTATCATTGTTTTTTTTCTTTCCTGGAAGAGTTCATACTTGATCATGTACAAGCAATTTTAACTTGTTTCTAAAGTGTAAGTACAGGAAACTTAAATGATCTTAAAAGACTTTAAGGGAGTAAAATACCAAGTAGTTGATGAAGAAAAACCATCGAATAATGTTCTTCTTGTACACAACCAAGTCCTCCAATTTTGAGAATATTTTAATCACGAATAGGATTGTCTGATTTTGTTGCTAGAGACAAAAAGGATCTACAAAAAATATAATTTATTATTAGAAGCTCTGATCGCATGGTTTGTACAGGTTTAAACTCCTTTGTTTTATCTCAATAAACGCGGTCGTAATATATTTTGAAAGATTATTCCCACCCAACTAATTATTACTTTATTTACTTAAGTTCAGGGCATGCGGTCCATGAAAGGCAACATGCAATATACAATATAAAATGTTTAATGTACACCAGACACGGTACACAGTACAATGCACGAAGTACATTGTTACACTGTACAAATTACACTGTACAAAGTACACTATAACGTACAATATGCATAGCACAATATCCAATATGCTCAGTAAAATGTTAAATGTACACCTGACACTGTACGCAGTACACTGCACATAGTACACTGTTACAATGTACACATTATACTACACAATGAACAATGTCCATTGTGCAATATACAATTCAAACAATGAATCAAGAAACATACCTCTTGCCTCTGAGATAGCCACCGATAAGGCTTCCTTGCCAGTTTCAAAATTATCTGTAACAACTACATTTAAGGTATAATTTTTTCTTACTCGCAACTCATCCACAATGGAAGGGGAGACCAAGGTAAAGTATCCAAGGGATCGTATAAGCATGGCACATCTTTTCCATTTATAGAGGGAAAATAGTATAGAGAGAAATTTCGCTATAGATTCGGATTTGTACGCCGTCCGAGTTAAGGTAGAGAATCTTGATTTGCTATCGAAATCACTAGCTGTTGCCCCACCACTAATAGTAGGAATATTAAGAAATGCGGCTAGATCACCAACGCCTGTCATTTCAGTACTACATACGTGACCAATTAGAGCGGAAATCTGTTCCTCGTTTACCATTTGACTAAACACTCCAACTCCGACATTAGGTGTAGAATAGGTACAATACATTAACGTTTCGCCGACAACCGAATTTATCGAAAAGTTCAGATAAACTCCATCTTCGACACCTTTAGTTATCATTTCAATGGCGACGTCAACGGGTGGTTTTAACAGGCCTTGATCCAGAATGGAACCATTTCCATTAAACAATAATCCAAGTTTTACTTCTGGTCGTAAAGAATAATTACAGTTATAAGAAGAAACGGTAACGTATGATGTCATTCGCCATCTTTTGAGCTTTCAAATATCTCTACAAAGTCAAATGTTCTCTCATTATATATATTCTGCGCAAGAAAACCACTAAATCGAACACATCAAACCAAGATACTTTGGGAATAAGCTCTATAGATATATCTGACCCCTTAACAATTCATCCGAAATTTGGATCAACTTTGACTGTCTCATAAATCCGTAGCACTTTTCTTGACTTTAGTGGTTTAGAATTGATACGCCATATAATTGGATGAATGCAATCATAGCACGATATAATATACTCAGAAGAGTTTAAAATCGAAGATTTACTTATGACGTACATACCCGTTCAATATGTCTGGAAAAAAACACTTATTCGGTGAAGTAAAATCACTTTCACTGTCCTTGCAGGTTTGAAAAAGAAAACAATGTTCCTCTTGTTTCTTTCCTCCCAAAGAACTGTTCCTTGGTACTTTTTCTCTCTATTTGTTTCAATAGTGAAATGGAGTACCTATTATAGGTATCTTTACACATCAATGACTTAATGCAGACCTCATTTTGCATGAAATTGTTAAAAAAAATTGTTTAGGTTGAAGCAGAAAAAGCAAAAAGCGTCATATACTGTCCTTGGAAAGCCAACGAAATTGCTCCAAAAATCATTCGGGTGACTGACTAGGCCTAAGGTTTTTGTAAGAAATGTTGGCATGCAACAAGTTGTCCAATGAGCACCGCAGAAGACCGTTCAATTCAATTAACCATTTCTGCGTGTTCCGTTTCAGACCAGCTACATTTTTTTCAACTTCCGAAATTGAATGTAACAAGAATTGTTATTATTTTTATATTCTTTGTTGTCAATGATTGTACAAGTAAATGTTTAAATCTTCTAACTGGGCCAGATGTTCTTCGTTAAACGTACACGTATTAGAAGCCATTCTTCTCTTTGTCGTCAATTTACATCTGGTGGATGGTATAATTAAATTAATTAAATTACCGTAAACACAATAGCTTAAATACAGACAGTTGTAGGTTATTTTGTTACTTACTTAGAACTAATATTCGGAAACCTACATATTTCTAGTGCTTCAAAAACTGTCTTCAGAAGAAATTCGCATGGTAAAATTGGAAGAAAATGAAGATTGAAAGGTCTCAAATAGTATCGCAGAAAATAAATGATACGGTTGTGTGTACATTCATTCACATTAGATCGTCCGTGAACTGTAGATATGTGGTTTAAATTAGTGTAAAATAAACGTTACAAGGACGAAAACATCTAAAGTACGGTCTTTATTTTCATGTATAAATATTGAATTTTGTCGATAATCGCGGATACGTGTTGTCGTGTAAGATGTACATTGTAATGACGAAGCTAGATAAACTACTGTCTTTGTATATCCCATGCGTAAGAAACCGATTTACGCTCCATATTGAATTTCATCGTAAATCGCGGGTACGTGTTTTAGTATATGTATGATAAGGGCGAAAGTACATGCACTATTGTGTCGCTGTACTCTTGTAGAAGAAACCGATTCATTAATGAACTGAATTCAGAACGTGTTCTTACAACCTTTTGCCAGTTTATATTCCTAACAAATCGAGTGCGGAAGCCAGTCCAGGATAAAGATAACCTAGATAAGTCCTTGTTAGTAAGTCCAAGTCACGAACCATGCAAAATTGGGAACCAACTCAGAAAAGATGTCTATCAATGAATGAACAATATGTTTTTTCAAGGTAAGAATTGCTGAACTTCAGTGTTAATTCTGTATTTTGGTTTTTTTTTTTCATTGATACGTAAATGTGGATCTGCACTGTAAATTTACATAGATCACATTCTTTTATTTGTATTTTGTCGGTCCTTACTATTTGATCTTTTAGTTATTCATGTTTTCGCCTCCCGATATTGGTCAACGGAATATTTAGTGAGCTCCATATTCATTATGTTCATTGAATAACTTCAGGTATAATCATTTGCTTATATCAAACGATACTCTTCTTCGAAAATATTCTATTCTCCTACCCAATCAAAACAGAATTTTGCTAGTTGATCGCCTTTAATGCATGTAGCGATGGATAGCGCCCCCAATGGCCATGGGAGTGGCATTACCAGGCCCATTCATTCAGCATTGGTGATTAAATTTAGGACAGCGCAGTGATGACGAGGACCCCTCCACCTCTCTACATATGCGTCGCTTTCCATGTCCCCCCGTTTAAAAATCATTGATTTATATCTGGCCTTTCCCTAAAGGTTCAGCTCCTTAACCTTAATCAGTCGCAGATATTTAGAATCCCCCCCCCACCTACCCCCCAAGTCTGGAATCGAGTACAGCTGGTCACTACGGAACAGATGATAACCATCCAGGTTTACAGCAAATGTATTCACGGTACAGATTTTATGTTTTTATTGTCATGAACGTATTGTACCATAGACAAGCTTTGTTAGCCTATTTACGTAGTCTTATAGGTGTACCCCGTACCCACCCCCATCAACCCACCTCCCCACGTCGGACTACCCAATCTTCTTCAGATAGGTTTAACATTGTTAATAAAATATTCAATGTTATACTTTGTACACTGCCCGCTCTAGTCCTTTAAAAATGAGGGGTTAACACAGTCCGATCCATCAGATTTGTAATTGTTTATGGTTTTATCGGTAGCATGAAGTTTTAGTTTAATTTTCTTTCTAGTTTGTTTTTAATTTCAAGCTTGTTTGACCGTACTGAAAGTATGTCAAGCAGAATTTATCACTTTAGCCTCAGGAGAAACAACATTATAACGAGTGATTGAGCACACAATATGTTGTGTGTTACCATCCTCAGCCACGAACACGGTCGAATAAACATGCTTACATATGCGCGCGTTTTCTTTATCTTCCATATGTTGCCTGTATAATTTCTACCAAATGTGACTTCATAGGATTCTTGGACGCATTGACCAATGCTGTCCACAAGAACGCGTATTGGTAGCTTAATTCGATAGACGTGTAGGACAGATTTTCATCGTCTTTATTCTTATCTTTCTGTTCTGTGTTGGCCTTCATAAACAGGGTAAAGCTGTATTGAGAATGTAAAGTGTCAAAAAAGATTTTTTTTAAAAACAGCCTCCCTGATAAGACTATAAAAGCTGCCGCATATAAGCTATATGCTTTTTATAGTTACTTTGAATTTAAGCTTAGCTTAGTAAACAAGGGGGTGAAGGAGGAAAAGAATAAACTTCTCCTCAATTACTTGGAAAAAATTAATGAAAATACCAAAATGAACTGTTCCCATTCGCGATAAACCCTTGGTCAGTTACAATGAAGTCAATTAGCATAATTAATGGCATGTTAAGCATATACGTATATACATCGAGGCGTTCTCCGTCCATTTTCAGTTCTTCCTTTCTTTCTTGTTTCTTTTTGCTTTTATTATGAGATTTATCCCGAAAGCATAAACTACTGCTAGGTCATTGCATGGTAACCCTGATTCTTCCTATACCCTATAATAATTATGCAGTACTTTGCAATAAAATATAGAATCGGGGGAAACTCTGTCGATGTAAACTATTAGACAGACAGCATCAGTTGATAAACCATGAATACGAACTGACATACATTTTAACAAATGGATGTTAATCTTCATGACCTTTTTTGGTACCATAGAAGTGCATCTTTGACATTTATGTAATTAAAAAAGTGCCCTTTTGTTGAAAAAATTCAAATACTATAATTTCTATACGAAATGCACAGATCGATTTTGTCGGAAAGTTTTGGGCATTGTGTGGTGTGCCCTCAGAATATTAATCACGTTTCCCGCTGCGTCTGTATCTTTGTGCCCCCCGCCCCACCAACCCATCCCCTCCCACTAATCCACTGATACCTTTCAGCAGCCCCTGCTTCTGACTATCTCAAGTGGGCGTACTTATTTGCCTTCCGCCATTTTGTGGTGTATCTTACAAAGTCAGCCTTTGTAGGCATCTACTACATTCAGTTATATAATAAGAAGTCTCATTCTACAATGTAGCATGTAATGAATTATGTCATAAACACATTGTTGACGCTTCTATCATGATTCATGAACATGTGGTCTATAAACATACAATCTCTAGTTTATGATTTCAGAACACGCCTGCATTGTAACTGTGCGGCAATAGCAGCGTGTAAAACCTTTAATAGTCATAATTAAGTTGGTACATCGAAATTGTTACATCATTCGTGCAAAGTCAATTTTAATTATTGTCGGTTTATTGGTTTCTTACACAAGATAATACAAATACAGTACGGTTGGTTATGTAGTTTCGTCGTTTCAATGTACATCTTACACTTAATTAACTGCCACGTATCTGCGATTACAAATAAACTTCAATATTCACAGTTAATCTGTTTCTTATACAAGAATATTCAAATACAGTACGGTAGTTTTGTAGTTTCGACCTTGTATAATCTTGTACATTCAACCATCCAGTATTTATTCCTTTCAGGTCCTGCCTATAATTTACAAGTAAGATTTATTTACAGTTTACAGTAAACCACAAATATCAACAAGTTGCAGCTATTTGGGAAAGAATAATCTATAGTGGGTTAGACTGGAATATGATTATTTTTTGGGAAATGAGGAGTCCAATCAACTGCTCTATAGCTAACTCTCTGTAAATCTTTCTTAGTTAGACAATTGGCTTTTGACTTCTGTCTGCTCAGAAAATCTCATATAGTGACGATTCAGTAATACTATCAAACCAAACGAGACGCTTGCATCGATGCTTGTAGATTAGTTTGAATTATATACCATTTCTGTTAAAAAAAAAATCTCAACAGGATATTAAAAAAGAAGGTTCTATGTTACTGTTGCATTTATTTATCAGCAGCACACTAACGGTTGTACTTCTACTGGTTCACTGTACATTAGTTCACAAATGTTGTTAATCAAACATTTCTGTCAAATGTTGCAACAGCCTCGATTATCAAAAAACAAAAACAATTGCACAATAATTCGTAAGTAAGATGCCTTTTATCTCTTCCGACTTACGTCAAATTATGAAAAAATCTATTCCCCTTATCCTTCATTTCCTGTCAATATTTTCAAAATATGAAAGTAACACAATCGCCTCACTTAGATTCACGTACGAATATTCCTTCAGCACATTCTTTATGGCTTAACAAAAAAAAAATTAAAAAATGGGTCTAAGAATGAATTGATTGCCGTTTCGAATTGGAGTGGTTCTTCCTTGAAGATTTAGCTCTCCCATCGCCAGTGTCTAAAAATGTTGTATTTGTCCCTTGGGGAATCTCACTGTTCGATAAT
>KN890486.1:0-19386 GCA_000934455.1 Apostichopus parvimensis
ATAAATAACAAACACAGTTAGCTTTGATTCAGGGAGACAGTCCCGTCACGGTGGACTGGGTCACAGGACAACATTCTCCCCTAATTTTGAAAAAAAAATTAACCTCAAAAGTGTACCCTTGTTCATAATGCCCCCTGTAAAAAAAATAAGCTTTCCCAACTGCCATGAAGTTTCTGCCCTTCATCTTCCCCCTCCCTCACTATCCCCCTACCCCACTTCCCCTCCCCATTACCCCCTCCCCCTCCCCACAGCTTGAACCCTCTTCACCTTCCCGAAGTGATGCCACACAAGAAGAACACGTCATGTCTCTTGTTTAATTCTCCAGTATAGTGAAATTACGAGATGGAATGATTAAAGCTACTGGTATATTTGAACGCATCTTATTAGACTGTTGGGGGCGTATCCACTCGCCGTGTAAAGGCCAACAAATATTGCAAATTTTGAATAAGAACTCAACACAAGCGGTTTTTTTCGTTTGCCTAACTACATGTAGCAAACGAGTGTTACTCAAAATTAGATGACACTTTAACTTAGATATCCTCGTATACATTCCATTTCATCGAAATGATAAAACATTAAGAAAGAAGCAGGAAAACCCTTTCGAAGTTGGATACTTATCCCTCATTGAACAACTCTTAATTCTCAGGTAGTAAAATGTGATCAATAATACATGAAACCATGGAGGTAAAAACAGCTGTAGTACCTCCATGATGAAACTGACTACAAAGCCAAATGGGTGAGTGATTCCTTGGGCTACAATTTAAATGCGAATATATCTTGTCCAAAAAAAAAAAAAAAACGTAGGAAGGAAGATACACAACTCTGACTTCTGATTTATTTACTCACGTCTGAGTTCCTCTAAAATTCTGCTGATTTGAAGCTAATATAAGTTCAAATGATGGAAATCGTGAAGCTTCTGGAGGCTTCGCGCCCCTTGACACCCACCAGGACCCCTATATTGCGGCCCCTGGAACCCACACCGACATGACTTCGTGCTCCAAGTTCCTATTGAGGCATCTGGCCACAGCTTGCATTATCCTCATTGTGGTCCCCCACAGACTCACACATTGCTCTCATTTTGCTGCGCCCCCTCCTCCCCCATTTCCAAATGGCTGACGACGCCACTGCATGTTTAACCGATTCACCAAGGCTGAGGAGCGAATGCAAAAATAGATAAAAGATACTGAAACAAACTTAATAACCCATATCCGTCTAATAAATGTATTAGGATTAGGGCGTGTGGGTGATTGGTGAGGTACAGGAGGAGGTGGACTGTGTTTACCACTGCCTGTATGTAGCAAGCCGCGAGTCCCTTCGCCCCAAACCGCGTGCGGCCATCTGAAAAAGTTAACTTTCTGTTGCTTGCAAGTGACGTTTTGTTCGTGTCGCTACAAAATGCAGACAGTACTGAAACGTGATACCTTGTTATCTTTAGCTGGACCTGCGATGTCCATCGCTGTATCGTTTCTACACTGTGCTGTGGATATTGACCGCAGCTGTATGTACTCACTGTACACTAGTGTCTAATTACCGACGGTAGCAAGCTGTGTTTGTATTTTCTGGGATCGATGATGGTGTCTAACACTTCTGTTACACCTCATTCGAAACTAGGTTAGATTACCGGCATGAGACGTTTCTTTTTGACACACCCTTTAATTTGGACTGACAATAGTCATTGCAGCTCCATGTCCAGCTTGTGAGACAAGTAATACCGCACACAGTGGTAGACTCATGCAGCCTTCTGTTACCAAAACCCCGCTATCCTTTATCTTTTATACCTCTGGCTATTAAAACCAGGGGCGTCGTGCGAAAATAAATTTTGGGGGGGCCCGTGAGCAGGTGATGACTATCTAAGCGGAGCGCCACCACGGGTTGGCGCGCAGCGTACAAGAAAATTTTTCGTCTGGCAGACCCCTCAGATTGCAGGAAACAGCACTTCCCGTGCCTTATGGCAGTAAGCAACACCCCTAAAATTGATAAAAATTTCCGGCAATTTTTTATTTTGGGAAATATTCTCGAAGGAAGTGATCGCCATTTATTCCTCAGTTTACCACTTCCTCGTCTCCCAGAAGCGCCCAAAATTTAAGAAATAGAAACATTTTTGTGCTGGCTGATCCATGATCGCCGCCCATGCCCGTGAGAAGTGGTGACTGGATGAAGAAAGAGCTATGCCGTTTGAAAACATGGGCAGAAATAGCGACAGTAGCGAAACCTAAGGTAAAACGTGCGATAATGAAGGGATTATTTTCCAGGTTAATTGTAACTGTATTTGAAATGATTATTATTATTCATTTTTTCGAAACTACCTATCAGATCATGAGGAAAATTTATCCTGGTGGACCTTTTAGCGAACTGATTGCAAGAAGTTCACATGGAGTCCCATAATCTCTGTTCACTACATTTATCTTAACTTTCCGAACTTTGTTACAGGCTTAGAAAAATTTGCCATGTTTTCATAGAAAATTGACTGACTTTGGCAAAGGTAACGGGTTGCACTTACTTTGGGACTACGTATATATAATATTGTTCAACGATGGCAGCGTTGATGGCACATTTGGTTCATTAGTTATCAACCAGTATCGTTTGACTGAATATTGACCAAGCAGTCAACAGAAGCCCGATTTCTCGTAGGCCCTACAAGAAATTCAGTCGTGACACTGTTCGAAAACACTTTTTTTTTTAAATTATGACAACATTTTATGACACCTTTGACAAAATTTGGGGGGGCCCGTGCCCCCCCGGGCCCCAATGGGCACGACGCCACTGATTAAAACTCATGATATTAATTTTAAATGTTAGGTTGTCTTGTCTTGCCTTTCTGCACAGCCTGCTGCTTTTTCATGTTTTCTTTCTTTTTAGTTTTACTTTTTAAGTTGTATTGCCTTGCGAGCACTATCGATAAAGCTATTCTTACTCTGACTTTTACTCCCTCTCTAGGTATTTCCATTCCGTGAACTACATTAGCCAGGACATTTGAAAAACAACCACCGTCGTTCATTTTGTTACTTCTTGACTTCATTAATTCCTGACATTCTGTAGTCAGAGAATAACGACGGTCTTTGACCGACGCATGAAAATTGTCCTGCATGGGTGAAAACTTTTCCAACTATTTGGCATTTTTTTAGACCGCTAACAAAAATACGCTATTCCATTTTCGCGCTTACGTCATGACCATGAAGTGGATTGGCTGAAATTCTGCGCATCTCAGACGACTTTACGAACTCGAGTTATTTTAGACGAAAACATACACTCGCACATGCCGCTGGGATACTCTCGCGGGTACCAAATGTTCGTTGACCTCGAAATCGAATATCCTCTGCCTTCTTCAGTTTCCAAGCTTGGCCGGTGGGTTTTTTCACAGCAAGTAGCACAGTTTGATAAGCCGTCCCTGGGATCATTTCATTCTACAGTGCACACAAACTACACACAGAGGCGCGCTTACGTCGTGACCGAGAAGAAGCTTGGCTGAATCCACTTAGCGCACCTCTGACTTTTAAGAGCAGACGACTCTTCCAAACTTTGTTTACAAGGTAGCCAAAAGAAATTCGTTCCTTCAAATAGGAACTAACTGATATTTTTTACACTGACATAACGATGTAAGAAATATCTCGGATATTTTGCCTATTCTTGCCGTAAACTTTCATTTTAGTTTATCTTATAATGGATTTCAAAGTTATTTTTGTAGTGTGTCTACTCTTACCAACCGTGTCTTGTCAAACAACTCCACCGTCAGGATCCCCAGGTAAGGATAACTAACGTACACATATCATAACCAGCATACACGTGCATAAACTTGTTAGGGTTTATCAAGTAGGCCTAGAGGAAGCCATGCAATTTGCCTGTAGAATCGAAGCCAACAAAAAAGAAGAAAAAGTGTCAGGTAAATGGGAAAGGCATCGGCCCGTTGGGTAAGCCATAGTTATCATATGTTTTAAGGTCACGAGGCACTTCAAGTTCAAGTTGGGTAAAGCCATTTAAATATTGTCCCGTATGTTACTACTATGTGGCCACTTGTACAGGCCCAAGATGTTGTATAGGCCCAAGAAGTTCCAGTTAATCTTACTACTCAAACTGTTAGGCTACAGCATTATTTCATTGTGTGGATTAAAATGATAGGAATTTCATGATGCAAAATTTTGTAGATTTTGCTCAATGATTTAACTGGCTATTCATTTGATCTCCTACTGAAGAAATCATACCTTTGAAGTTATGGTTCCTCTGTGTTGATCCACACTTTCTCTTTCACCTCACCTCCCCTACCATAGATCCCTCCCCCAATTCCCCAAGAGAAAGAACTTATGTATGGATTTGGTTACATTTGTAGTTGTTACTTCCAAGCAGAAAGTTCAGACTTTCCATGTCCAGCTGAGCCTTGTTCATTTGCTAGTGATAATATAGTTGTTGTAACCCTTAAGACCAGTGGCATTTGGCAGGATAAAGGGTAGGAACCCCCCTCCCCCACATCTTTGGAAGACAGCATATGAGGCTTAAATCAAATCTTAGATTGAATTCACACTACCTCTGGCATCTACTGGTCCAGGTAGATATAACTGTTTCACATCAATTGAGCCAGCTAATACTATTAACTGTACATGTTTAATCATGTGGTTTTTATTGTGCTGAGTAATCTGCCTCAGGTAGAACTGGTACCCAAACTTCCAAAGGAATTAAGCTCGGCCTCTATTCAGATTCAATTTAAGCTCTCTATTGACCATTGTACTGCTATTATACCAAAAGTTTTCACATCTTTTGAAACAGAAGAAATAAGTACTTTGTACAAATAGACAGGTTTATTTATCTTTTAAAGTTTATTTTAAAAAACTTTTGTTAAAAATGAGGGTAACTCAGTAAGCCAGAACGACCTTTCTGATGCAAACGAAAGAAGAAATATATATCTGAAAGCATCTTAAAATACTTTTTACTTTTCTTGGCATAATAAAGGGGAGGGGATCATTTTTCAAGCAGGAAAGTTAACATAATTTTGTAAGCACATTTTTCAGGGAATAAATCAAATCCTACACACGTGTCACACTGCATACATAATAAATGCAGCTCTAGGCCTGTAAAGAAGCAACTTTTGATCTATAGGCTATGATGTGTGTATGTGATCTTTAGGCTATATGCTAAAGTGAAATATTTACTGAAACTTAAGACTACAGGACTAGAGTCTTCAATTTTGTTTGTTTGTTAGTTTATTTATTTGATTTTCCACAGATAATAAATATATAAATGTGGAGGGAAGTCCTTTAAAAAGCCAATACAGGCTTAACAAAGTAAAGGACAATTTTAGTCACTTACTAAAAAATTGTTTAAACAATTAATATCTAAAATCAAGTTTTCTATGGCATTTTCTGAATTACCACACATATAGGTCTCTGTACAGGCTGTTGAGAGCAGCCTAACAATTTTTCTGATAAATTTAAGCAGTAATATGGAAAGCATACAGAATCATTGCCTGACAATTGTTACCCCACTTATCATGTGTTGTTAGTGTTCTTAATTTCTACTGGCTGAAACAAACATGTGCCTATTTCTACTGGCAAGCAACAATATCCTCTAGCATTTAACCAGTAAATAGCCCTGAATTTCAAGGCCCTGGACTAGCAGTGTTAGGTTCAGATTTCAGTTTAATTAAAACAAAGCCACGCTTTATGGGCTACACAGGGGTTCAATTATGTTCCAGAATAAGAGGATAAGAAACTTTCTTTGATTATAGAAAGGCCAAGCAGACCTGGCATGGTAAAGAAAAGTTAAAGCACTTTCTACTTTGTATCATTAATTGCATGCTATTGTTTTTTGCCTCTTCTCTCCTCTCCTCTCCTCTCCCAACCCCACCAAAAAAAACCCACTAAGTTTGTTAAATGATTGCATAGTTTTTGAATAGCAGACTTTTGGATTGGAAGGATTGGAAATGGTTAAATTATTGAGCATCAGACATCAATCCAAAACTAGGCTTTGTTGTGAAACAATGTGAAATGGAAAAGAAAACGTCCTTTGCAGGGTGTTAATGGTGGACTTGTTTCTTATAGTTATCACATGAGTCAATGGTCACTCTCACTCTGTGTCTCAGCTTCTCTACCCTTGTGCTTCAATCTATCTAGGAAATAATAGCATCATTGAGTACCTTTTTCTAGGAAATATTTATCATAAAATATTTCCCAAATGACAATAGAGGTGAACATTCCACTCTTGGATCAAAACTCCAGTTACTCAAAGTCTCAAACTCATCCCTGGATACAGCTCCATCAACAACTTCCTGTGCCTCTTTTCATTTCATTTTATGGTGTCTTTTGAGGAAAAAGTTTTTTATGAAAGCACATCTTCTTGCCATGGAAAAGATGTAGCTCAAGTAACACTTTTTTTTGCCAAATATCTGCTAGCATTCTTTACAAATCTTTGCGACAATGGGGTGACCTTTTCAGAACTTGTACAAAGATTTTCTCCATTGAGAGTGACATTTTCAGCATGGAGAAGGTAATATTTTTACTACCTGTGCTTGAGCAAGGTCAAAAGACCCCAAGGGCGCTATTTCTGTGCCTGGCACAGGCTAGTTATTGCCTCCCCTGTTATGAAAATATCCACACAGATACAAAACAAAAATTGTGGTTAGTGTAAGAAGGCAATGGAACAACAGTGTTGAGAAAGGCCATTGCTTGAAGCATATTAAAGGATAATACCATTGAATTGGATAAAGTTGATAACCTGATCCTCTTGTTGATGAACAGAACTATAGCTCCCTGATCCTATATTATGATGGTCTCCTGGGCTGTGATTTACAAGAACTTTTATGGCATAGTTAGGTTGGTTGGTAGAAGAAAATCCTAGTTGTTTGACCATGTTTTACCTCCATGGTTTGACTGATTGTCCCATGCCTCAAAATATTTTAAAGTCTCAATGTGTGTTTGCTAAATTTAAACTTCAACCTTTCCAGCTTACTGCCCTAAAAGCTCAGTGAAAATGACACCGTTCTGTGCAATTTTCATATTAATAAATTCATTATATTTATTGAGTTATCTGTGGTTGAAAACAATTTGAGCTGAAAAAAATTCGCCAGATTTATTAACGAGTCCGTAGATTCTACAAGCTTCAATCAAAATTTTCAATCCCAGATCATGCGCCAATCAAATCTCTCTGTTTTGTTTACGACCATTTAGGCCTAGGCTTACTTTCACTTTCGTGGCTAGCCAGTGTTAGGTTTCTTCTCTTGAAAAGTACCCTTCTTTTGGTCTTACCGATGTAGCTTGTGAAATGGTTTCCTTCGTGGAATTAGGTATAAAATGTGGATGGTACGAGTATATATAGGTTCCATTTGTGTAATGAACATGTTGATATGGGCGGTCGCAGTGATTTTACAGTAAATCGTTCGCGCCATAAGGGCAACAAAAAATAAATTTCTTTCTTTCGATTGCAACAGCTTTCTCAATTAAACCCGTCTGGTCAGAGTGCATTTAGAATAAGAAAAATTGAATCTGCTTCGGAAGTTTGTTTTTCGAAATTCATCATCAAACACTTATTGAGACTTTGAAATGCAAAGTTGGAGGCGAAAATTCTTTTCTTTTGTCTAATACTAAAGTATTTTAGTACCCAAAAATACTTTAGTTCCCGTTTAGTTGAAAGAGACAGTAATTTAGAGAAATTTGATGTCACAGTTAGCAGATTCTCAGTGACCAGAAACGCGATTCGTAAAAGCTCATGAACGTGTAGGTCACTGTGTGATGTGACTGACGTCAATCTGTAGAGTGTACCATGAATGCGAAACAATAACAATGGACTTTCCACTTACTTCTTGTTAGAATGTTAACCTTTTATTACACTCCACAGAATGACGTCACACGGTGACCTGTCCGTTAATCAGCTTTTACGCTTCACGTCTCTGGTCAGTTATAATCTGCTAAATTTGACCACAGTATTGTTTGTATACTAAAATACTTTAATTTGAGCCATTTACTTTCCCATGTACTTACGGTGTAAAAGTGAAAAGATGGTGGAGGCAATGGAATGTGTCGCAAAGTAAAAATTAATAAATAATCGCACCAAGATTTATGTTTGTGGTTAGATAGTAGATACTTTGTTAATATTTACACATCTATCACTTGCTCAATTGGGCAAGTTGAGATGAAGAGAGAACTTGCCCGACATCATGTTCAATTACCTCAGGCAACAGGGCATTTGTTAATGTACAGCCCTGAAGAATGACATCATGAAAGCAATTCGGGTGAAAATATTTTTGTTTTCTTAATAATATTTAACTTACTTGTTCATAGAGGAAAATAATTTTTCCACAAAGAAAGAGTTGCTATTTGATGAAATTCTTAATGCAGAAAGCCTTAACAGCTGTGCAAACATTCAACATAGATGTCAAGTTTCAAGGATAAATCAACAAGAAGATTATTGAAGGGTTGGAAAGTAGAACCTTGGAAGAAGTAGCTGGAACAGGTTTCAACCAGCTAACGACCTTGGAAGAACATTTGCCTTATGACATCACAGGTCACCTACTGTGATCCATTGCAAGGAAGCATGGAGGGTTTTGTATGGCAAGCCATGTGGGACAAACACCGCATAATATATCCGCGTATTAATTCGAATATATACGCGTATTAATTCGAATATATATGTGTTTTACATGTGTAAAGTTTCGCTTTATGAAGCGATCTCGCGAGCCCGCCAAAACATTTATCGTTGGTATATGTACACAGCAAGAGCGGAAATGTGTTTTCGTGTATATTCTAATTAATCCTTGCATATATTGGATTTAATCCCCATATGTATTCTATTTAATACGTGTATATATATTCGAATTAATACGTGTATATATTCGAATTAATACGTGTATATATTCGAATTAATACGCGGATATATTTGGGCCATATGATTGGCTAATAATATATACGCGTATATATTCCAATTAATACGCGTATAAATTACGATTAATACGCTGATATATTATGCACTGTTTGTCCCACATGGCTTGCCATAGTTTTGCCAGTCAAATTAGGTTCCATCATGTCATGAGTTTGGGACAAGATATTTTGATGGCATTTTCAACTACCAGTTAGAATATTTTTCTTGTCCATAAGAGTGGCGTTGTTAGTCACCCAGGATATGCCTTTAAGTAGAAGCAGCCTATTGTTTTGGTTGTTCAAGTAGGTCTGAAGAGGTCAAATGATTAACTGGTTGTAATTGTAATTATCTCAAGTACTTAAAGCGACACGAACATGGGTATCTCATAGTGTTTACAAAGAGCTAAAGATCTGTTTAGAGTGCAATACATATACTAGCAGGATCATTAAACTGTTAGTTCATTTATGATAATATTCAACTGAAGGGCACAAAAGGTGTCTGTGAACAAGATTGTTGAGAGTGAGTGTTTATTTTACATCTTAAATCTCTTCATGTGGATGAAGATCACGGAGAGCATGTGTGAATCGTCACTGAATAATAATAATAGAATGATCTCAAAGCACTTCACAAAATCGCATAAAAAATTACAACTTAAAATTATTACAGCTTAAAAATATTACAGCCTAAAAATATTGCATCCTAAAAATTACAAAAATAAATAAATATAAATATCCTAACAATAATTATTAATTATTAATTATGACTGAGAGAGGATGACTTGCACATAAATAATGCAGGAACACAACTAATGTTGATTTGCATGCAGATCAAAGTCACCATGGTGACACAACTCCCATAGGCTTCTTTTCTGTATTACATAGAGTATTTTCCTGCCCTATGCTGTAATGGGGCACAGCCAACTCAACCATATATGCCTAAGCAGTCATTTACATACAAACATATTTGATACACTGTCCGAACAATTTTCCGCCCTGCCTGGCCAAGCTAACTTGATCCACCCTTTATCTTCATGATTTCACATTCCGTTTGGCCTGTGTGTACATGTATTGCACTACAAAGCAGGCCAGTTTGTTGCACAATTAAGTTTCACAATTTATTTACACTTCCTCCATTCCACCAGGGAGTTGTTATATAACAACTCCCTGATGCCACACAATAGATCCAAGCTTATGTAGTAGCTGGAGATTTGATATCATGGTGGTGGTTGTGGTCAGCAGAGAGACAAATCACATTTTGTGATGATCAGCTGTCTAAGTATTGATGTCACCTAGCTTGGCTAATAACAGTTGCCCAAGATTTCCTTGGG
The DNA here is from genome assembly GCA_000934455.1 of Apostichopus parvimensis. Classification (NCBI taxonomy): domain Eukaryota; kingdom Metazoa; phylum Echinodermata; class Holothuroidea; order Aspidochirotida; family Stichopodidae; genus Apostichopus; species Apostichopus parvimensis. Next base: position 10,169 of record KN890486.1, read on the forward strand.
GCATTAATTCGCTATGTAACCTTCAGTGGTCTGCTACAGACACATTGGAACAACATTGTTCTAATTACTCTTACCAGGGAGCTGCTACCCTGCTCTTACCATGGAGGTAAAACAGATTTACCTCCATGCTCTTACAGGCATTAGAAATCATGAAAATAGCTGCAACTCCCATCAAAATCCATCAAATATCCATCCGTAGACCTTTAAGTATTTCACACTTTGAGGCTTATATCCTTCAAAGTGGATGGACTATAATCTAGTATCTAGTCAAGCATATTATTTTAGAAACAAAACAAAACTTAATACGGAAGGAAAAAAAAAACTTTCACAGCCACAGGTTACAGATTTTGATGTTTTATCTTTCATACATGTACTTTAGAAGATGATTTTTGGGCAGAATATTTAGTTTTGATATGTAAAAGTTTGAGAAAAAGAAACATTTGAAGTTTTCGTAATGTTTCTAGATGGCTATGCAGTATTCAGGTTTAAAAGACATTAACTTTTATAAAAAAGTTTTTGTATATAATTACCTCTAGAATGCTACTTTTCAGGCCAAATTGATGATAATGATGATTTATGACTCCTCAGTGCAGGCCTTATTGTTAATCGGTTGTTTTATTAGCTTTAGTATCTCAATTAAACAATGTTCTGTAAACTTTCTTATAAACAACATAGCATCCTTGGATGACATTCATTATCATTAGTCCTTGACAAACTAGGAAAGCATCTTTTCACTTGTTCTTTTGTAAATTAATCTGCTGTAAAGCGCCTTGAGCCTTGAGCTTTTGTCTACTGATTTGGCGCTATATAAGTCTCATTTATTATTATGATTATAAACATGTCAGTAGAGTCATATGTTTTCCCTTTTCAATTGAAGTTTGTGCAAAGCATCGGATGAACTGACCCTTCAGTACAGTTAGTGGTCTATGTATTAGACTACAAAGTGCTACTATATAGAGATACACTGTACTGAAGTGATATCAGTGAACACTTTTAGACTTTTAGCAGGCTATAAAATTTCATATTAAATTTACTTCGCTCCTCCCTTACCTGTCTCCCACTCCACATCTGCACTTTCCTATCTACCTAACTACACACAGGAAACGTTTTAGCACAGCGCCCTCGCTCCCTGGGCACTGCCCACTTACACCTCCTTCTGAATCTACCACGTAAGAAGAAACTACACGTTTTTGCTAGCAATGCTTCCGTAGCAAATTTCATTCATTTCTCAAGAGTTTGTGCCTGAAGTCAGATCTTTAAGAGCATCATTCTGTTTGGTCACCAGTTTTCGAAGCCCAACTTTGAATGCTTGATTGATTATGCAGCCCTGCATGGGAAAGACTGATAAATTTCATTTTCATTATGTTTAGCATTTGGGTGCCACTATCAGGTCAAGAATGTGACTTTCTTCATCTCCTTGTGATGTCAAAGGCCATTTTGTTGAGATATTTATATCCCTGGTTTACCTAACATGAACTTTCTAATGTTAAGTCGTTTCTTGCTATTTGTTGGTCGTAATTTAAATATCTGTCGAACATAAAGCAAACAGGAGTTAAACAAAAAAGTCACTGAAAGGTACTTGCCTTGCCAAACATGTTTACTGAAAATAAACTTGAACATTAAAATAGGCCGGTATATAGTTTAATTCCTTCTTTATCAGGATGTGCCAGTTTGTAAAATGTTACATGTTTATATTTATTCTAGTGTTTACAGTAGGAGACACATAGTGACTGGTACCTCAATATTCTAAGAATTCCTGTGTTGTAAATTATCGATAGAGCCATTCTTAGATCTCAATATATCTAACCTAATCTTGGCCAAGTTTTTTGTAATACTGTTTTTCTTGTGTGCAAATTGTACATGCCTTTAGAGTTTGTTTCTGCCTACCATGAATGTGCTTGCCCATTGTATTTTACATGCCCAAGGATCTGTTCCATACATACGTCTTGAACATTTCTCCAAAGAGGGGAGTGAACTTATGCAAACCACAAAATCTTTATTCATATTATTGTTACAAAATTGTGTGTCGTGTGAGATCATGTTTCTTACACAGCAATTAGTGATCGTCTCGCAGCGTACGAACCAATCTAAAGCCCAGTGATTGTTCACTGCAGGAGGCAGGGCTTGAATAAACATTTGGGGCGGGGGGGAGGGGGGGATGTGGGCCCAATTGGCAAACCTGATTGGCTTCTTTGCTTTTCCAAAGCAAATCTGCCAAAATCAAAGGAAAAACATAAGATAGCTTGGGAGAAATGTGCAAGACCCTATTATCAATCTAAAGCATTGCTGCGGGCGTTCTCTTGGCAGTACAGCAATAGATACATGAAAATATCTTTGTGAAAAAGAAAGGTACATTAGCTAGGCAGTACATACTAGTGTTTAACAAGACTATATCTAAACCCAATCATTTATCTGTTCGTGATAATATTCATAGGGTTCTTTGGGAGAGACTGCAGCGCTACCTTGATGTTCTTATACAGTTTTCAGTATTGGCACCAAATTTAAAAATTTAAAACAAATTGCTAAACATTTTGAAAAGTACTTGCATGGTGGTGCTGAATTTCTGAATTGTTTCCAGTTATAGAGAAGTGATATCTATCATCTATTATTCTAAAGAATTAAACATTTCAGTGAGGAACTGAGGAAGTATAACAGAGAGCATTTAACCATTATCTCCCCTTCCCCTTTACCCTAGGTTCCCCTTTATAATCTCTTAGCTAGCAGCACAGACATGAAGTCCTCCTACATCATACTTCCCAGAAAGATTACTTATAGTTTCTATTTACAAGCCAACAATAAACATGATAACATACTTTTCCAACCTCTAAGTCCCAGCAGATCACGTACACTTTGACCTCAGCAGTACCTCTCTACAACAGAAGGCCTACAGTACATCTGTCTGTGCACCTAATATCAGATCTCCCAAATAAAGTAACCTGTGGTATGATGTCATTGCCTATGGTGTCATAGTGTGGTCCCTTCTTAATTTATAGCTTAAAGCAGCATTTTGCATCCTTTTCTATGATATTTCTCAACCTCACTGACTCCACTATGCCATAACGACATACATAACTAGCTTATATATTTAAATCTTACTTCAAATGGTGGCATAAAAGTCGACAAATTTGCAACTTTTAACTTTGTTTTTCTCCAAGATATTTTCCGTTGGGATCCCAATTAACCTCGCCCATAATATGAATATTTAAACACTACGAACGTCATTGACCAATACGTAATACAACACCAAGCTTGATTTGTGTACAGGCTATATGGCAGTTGTACCAGGGAGTTCCATAACAATTCCCTGGTTGTACCAACGCAAAGTCTTGAATCTATTTTTAGCAACGGCTAATAACTAAACCTGCATCTCTGATTGGTTGAATTCAAACTAGTGGGTTTGGGGTACTGTATGCGATTAATTTTAAATGTGGAATTTTGTCGTGGATACTTTTCTCATTCTCTGCAAATATCCTTAATTACTCGCCAATTAACGATGTTGGCAGGAAAAACTTGGCTTATATATTAGTTTGCTGTTTTGTGATTGATATATATGTAAAAAACTCGATGGACATGTCAAAAAAGTAGAAAACGGCGACCAAACGCAAAATGCTGCTTTAACATCTGTTTACTAGAAGCGAAGTGTAAATATGTGGAGGAGTAACTTCCTGTCCCATCCTCTGTAATCCATTGTCAAGAGTATATAAGATGTAACTTTGAGGATTTGAAATAAGATCAGGTGAAATCCTTTGATCTCCTGTATGGAATATGTGCGTGCCCCACACATGCCTGCATCATCCTGCATGGGTAGAAGATGAACTAGTTCCAATTCTTATATATTAATGAAGTTTGTATGGATCCCAGCAGGATCATAGTGAAAATACTGAAAACATTAACGTAACTTTCCTGTGTTGGATTAAATTAATAAATTTTAAAGGATAAATGGAACACTTGTAAGAATGCAACATTCTCAGAATGTTCATATGAATATGATGTTTGCTGATTAGGATGACACATAGTTACATTCATAACTCAAAATACAAGTTCTTTAAAGCAAATCTGAGACTATGTATCTTTGATTTCAATATTTTCTTACTTTTCTTTGTGCAAAATTTAAACATTTGTTTAATGCTTTCAACAGATTGTGAAGTCGGTGAATATTCTTGCCTTGAGGGCTGTATTCTTTCCTCGCAGGAATGTGATGGGATAATAGACTGTACGGATGCGGCAGACGAACTTCACTGTTGTGAGTATAAAGTTACCATTAAACGAATGTTCTGGTGCCTGTTCACCCTAGTTAAGACCCAGTATGAACAGCCTATTGTACCTTTCTTTTGCACACAGCTATTTTCCCCTATCTATTTGCTGTACTGCCCAGATAACGCCCTCCGCAAAGCTTTCACTTGATACTAGGGTCTTGCACATTTCTTCCAAGCTAGCTTATGTTTTCCTTTGATTTTGGCAGATTTGCTTCGGAAAAGCGAAGAAGCCAATCAGGTTTGCCAATTGGGCCCACTTCCCCCAAAATGTTTATTCAAGCCCTGCCTCCCGCAGTGAATATTCACTTATGCCTTAGATTTGTCTGAACACTAGGAGACAGTCGCTAATTGCTGTGGGAGAAACATGATCTCACATGACATGCAATTTCGTAACAATAATATGAATAAAGATTTTGTGGTTTGCATAAGTTCACGTCCCTCTTTGGAGAAATGTCCAAGACGTTTGTATCGGACAGATCCTCGGGCATGTTAAATACAGTGGGCAAGCACATTCGTGGTAGGCAGAAACGGACTCTGAGGCATGTACAGTTGCACATGAGAATAAGGGTATTAGAAACAACTTGGCCAAGACTAGTTCACTCACTGTTGCACAAATTGCTGGAAACTTAGCATTTTGTATGACTTTAACAAGTCACAGTGTGGTAGTTGGATCACAGAAAAGTTTCAACTTAATGTTGCTTATTTTATCTTACATTCCATTCAGTCTGAAATATGTCAACAAAGTTGAAAGTTTAAAAAAAAAGAAAAAACATTCCATCTCCACATCATAAACAAATGTTGTGATATCAACTGCTCCCCTATGAACTGACATGACTCTCTGTTGAACCTGCCTGACTCCCAAAAATGATTGAAGTTGGTGACCTAGGCTGGTTGGTAACTAAGATTCTGCTGGTTGTACAGGAAATATTCTATTGATTTCTAAGGTAGGGTTAGAAAGGGATTGGAATGGAGGGAAGGGGGTGTTAAGGGATTAAAAGGAAAATGAAAGGGGAAGAAAAGAATGAAGGGGGAAGGGGGGAAGGAGGGAGGGAGGGGAATAGGTCTCAAACAGAATGTAAGATTACTTAAAGTGGTTGACATTGAATGGAAGTGATTTTACTAAATTATGACACATATTACTTGTCGCTTTTCGATTTAGTCTGCAAAGTGGCCGTAAAGCTTCACTACTTGTGTCATATGGTATCAATGTGACTGGAAAATGGAAATTAATGTGAATGCTACAAAAAGTATCATAAAAAGTTTTGCAGATTTTGTCTCAAAGTTTGCTTTTCCTAATTTGATATAATTATGTAAAGGTAAAACTTAGAAGTCAAAATCTGGTAATCTATCCATTCCTTACAGTTGGGTACATAACAGATTCTGTTGACTGATGCGTAACTATAGCATTAATACTTAGCACGAAGACATAAGTAGCAGCTGTTCTCTATAGGGATATAGCTGAACATTTAGCTACATACCATGGCATCTAGCCAAACCTGTCACAGAATCCCAATAAATGTTTCAAACACTCAGAGTATCTCAAACATCAAATTTTATTGCCCAATTTTGAGATAATTGTGGAACCAAGATGGATTTAAGTTGAAGTAACTTTCCTCATGTGGCAAGCAGTTAATACTGAGCTGCGATGGCTTTTTTGAATGCACCTCATTCCTTTGTCTTACTATCCTGGCATTCCACCTTTGAGCAAAAGAAAAAATAAACATTAGCTAGTGAAAACTTAGAATAGTTCCTTAATTTAAAACTGGTGTGTTCAGATTGTAAATAAAACTTCATTTGTATGCTGGTATTTGTCACATTCAGATGGGGGCATTGTTTGAAGTTTTATTGTCAGTGTTCTGGTTCTTTAAAGGGGGAGCAATACTGCCGGCTTGACACTTCACATACTTTTAGTATACATATTTACGCCAACAATAATGACCTTTATCTTGTCATTCCTTTACGACTTCATTGAATAAAAATAAATTCTAATTCCCCTCCCTTATCCTGTTGCTTGTCGCCATTTAGGAGGAGAGGGGGGGGGGGGCACACAATCAGCTGTTTACAATGTCAGACTTGCACCAGAGAGAGTTCCTGATAATGAGTTGCCAACTTAAATAATATTTAAACAATTAATTTTTTATCCAACTTGTAAGACTGTGGAATATTTGTAAAAAATGTTGAATACATTCAAAATTTTAGTAAATTTATGTAAAATGTAAAATCTGGTTGCAGTGTCTTAAAAAATTGAACCTGTATTGTCTGAAATTGTCTTCATGTCTTGGCAGATAATCGAACCTGCGCGGGTAACCATTTCCGATGCGGGGGTGACCTACAGAGATGCATTCCACAAGGGTTTGTATGCAATGGATTCTGGGACTGTCGAGATGGTTCGGATGAACAATCCTGTGGTAAGGATTTCCTATTGTCATTCACTTGGATGGTTATTAAGTTTTAATTAACATTTATTGTTGCCAATAATGGTGAAGATATGGATGAAAACAATTTTTTTTAACATGATCAGTTCGTATTTCATTACACCAGAGAGACCTGACTGGAAAGTTGCAAAAATACTTAATATCGGTCAAAATATTTTCTCTCTTCAGACAGACAACTAACATGTCCAAATGGTGAATGGGGCTGCCCTGGTAGCAATTCCAAGTGTATACCTGTTGGTCGTCTCTGTGATAGAAATGAGGACTGCTCTGGGGGCGCTGATGAACAAATGCCATGTTGTAAGTTCAAATTACGTCAGCGTTGGAAATATGCTGGGATGAGGGGAGATTTCATCCTGGTCATGTCCAAAAGAGCTACCAAAATAACATATCGGGCAATTTATGAGTAATGAGATGAAAGTTGCCCACATAAAAATTTCTGTTTTTTTTTTTAACCACTAAGGGTTATTGTCAACTTATATAGCCCCAATCAATTCAATTAAATCATTTGTTCTTTTAAGTTGCCCTTTGCAAATGAGTAACAGTTCTGCTGCATTTCCTAGTTAACTTCACTATGAGGACAAACTATAAGCACTGGAGAATACTGTAAGGATTCAAAGTGAGACTACCACAAGAGTAGACTTCTTATAAATCTTAACTTTGGTAAAACATCTAGTAATTATTGTAGGCCTGTATGGACTCAACGTTCAAGAATGCTAGTATGGGATGCTTTATAGATTGAATCAGTGGCGGAGCTAGGGGTATTGGTCAGAGGGGGCGAGAATGGTCTGTAGGGGCGCTTTCGACACTATCTAAGCGGAGCGCCACCACGGGTTGGCGCGGAGCGTACAGAAATTTTTTGAGTAAAGATACTCCCTAGATCGCCGGAAATGACCCTTTCCGGGCCTTGCTAATTTGCAGATAAACGAAGAATAAATAGCTGTTAGAGCATTTTGTCAGAAAATTACACCAACAAAATGTGACAAATGTCAATAGGTAGATGAGAGCGCAATGAAAAAGTCATTAATCGCGAATAAGTAAAAAGTGGTAAAAAGCTGTAAAGGGCGCCAGCAGTCCATTTGAGCCCGTCAGGGGGGGGCATCCGCCCCCCCTGACTGTATGGACGCCCGCCACTGGATTGAATATAGGAATATACCAACCTTCTGGGATGTGGTAATCATTTATCTTTACATAGTGAGAGATATTTTTGGATCTGTAAATTAGCTGGTTGCTTCAATTAAGTTATGATATTCTACAATCCACAGGATCAACTGGTGCAATGTTCCACATCTTAGTAACAATGTAAATTAGCCAGTGTTTGTAACATTACCAATCAATGTTTTAGTGAAATTTAATGTTACATGCATCTTGGGCCTTGCTAGGTTCATAAACTTGCTATGATAACTGCTAATTGCTAATGTTCATTTGAAATGTAACATAGTTGTTGAGATTGTAAATATAACTTGTGGATATTTTTAATTCAACAAACCAACTACACTTGTTGAATATGAGTGACCACTGCATTGGTAGGTGATATTACCGTGGTAACAACAATCCTTCTATTAGAGTTTTATATCTGATTGCTCATAATTATTATTATTGGGCACACAATCAGCTGTTTACAATGTCAGACTTGCACCAGAGAGAGTTCCTGATAATGAGTTGCCAACTTAAATAATATTTAAACAATTAATTTTTTATCCAACTTGTAAGACTGTGGAATATTTGTAAAAAATGTTGAATACATTCAAAATTTTAGTAAATTTATGTAAAATGTAAAATCTGGTTGCAGTGTCTTAAAAAATTGAACCTGTATTGTCTGAAATTGTCTTCATGTCTTGGCAGATAATCGAACCTGCGCGGGTAACCATTTCCGATGCGGGGGTGACCTACAGAGATGCATTCCACAAGGGTTTGTATGCAATGGATTCTGGGACTGTCGAGATGGTTCGGATGAACAATCCTGTGGTAAGGATTTCCTATTGTCATTCACTTGGATGGTTATTAAGTTTTAATTAACATTTATTGTTGCCAATAATGGTGAAGATATGGATGAAAACAATTTTTTTTAACATGATCAGTTCGTATTTCATTACACCAGAGAGACCTGACTGGAAAGTTGCAAAAATACTTAATATCGGTCAAAATATTTTCTCTCTTCAGACAGACAACTAACATGTCCAAATGGTGAATGGGGCTGCCCTGGTAGCAATTCCAAGTGTATACCTGTTGGTCGTCTCTGTGATAGAAACGAGGACTGCTCTGGGGGCGCTGATGAACAAATGCCATGTTGTAAGTTCAAATTACGTCAGCGTTGGAAATATGCTGGGATGAGGGGAGATTTCATCCTGGTCATGTCCAAAAGAGCTACCAAAATAACATATCGGGCAATTTATGAGTAATGAGATGAAAGTTGCCCACATAAAAATTTCTGTTTTTTTTTTTAACCACTAAGGGTTATTGTCAACTTATATAGCCCCAATCAATTCAATTAAATCATTTGTTCTTTTAAGTTGCCCTTTGCAAATGA
>KN890487.1:0-11831 GCA_000934455.1 Apostichopus parvimensis
GGAAGAGTGATTTTTTGTTTGTTTTCATAAGTTAATTGTTTTGGCAGGGAGGAATTTTAATCCATATATTAACAGCGGTGGATTAAAATTTATTTTGGTGCTATCACTGCTATGTATGATTGTGCAGAATTAATCAACAGTCTACCATGCTTATATTTCAGGATAATGCCATCACAGGTGTATAACTTTATCGATGGATGCACTTGGCCTACCTCCTCATCACTTGAGTTGTACCCCTGATCGTGCGTTATCCTACAATAAATACATGGTATAGACGGCTGAATAACCCTGTAATCAATATGAAAAACCTCTGGGCTATTCTGTTGGAAGCATGAATAGTTCAGTTAAGTAATCAAATGCTTAAATTTCAAAACTCATTCTGTCATGGATTTTTCAAGAGACCCTACCATTGACAGGGACCGACAGTACTCGTTTCGTCATCTCTAAGCTGTGTTCCCTCCTCTGTGATACAGTTATTCTCCCTAATCTTGGTTGTCGGTGGCAATTCCCTCTCTAGTGTTCTCGGGAGATCTGATGAAGAAGTTCCGCCTGATCTGGTGGTACTCTCTCCCGAATCAGGAGTCGATGTTGGCGATACTGTTGATGGTGGTGTTTTTGTTCGTACTACAAAAGGGAAATAAAAGGGAGAGCTAATTTTTTATTGGAATTTTCCAAAAGATGACTGAAGCGCTATCATATCCTTTGCCCAGTTTTTGTGCTACTCCCAGTGGGGGAGCTAGGGGTATTGGTCAGTAGGGGCGAGAACGGTCTGTATGGACGCTTTCGACACTATCTAAGCGGAGCGCCACCACAGGTTGGCGTGTAGCGTACAGACATTTTTTGAGTAAAGATACTCCCTAGATCGCCGGAAATGACCCTTTCCGGGTCTGGCTAATTTGCAGATAAACGAAGAATAAATAGGTGTCATCGCGAAATTACACCAACAAAATGTGACAAATGTCAATAGGTAGATGAGAGTGCAATAAAAAAGTCAATAATCGTGAATAAGTAAAAAGTGGTAAAGAGCTGAAAAGGGCGCCAGAAGTCCATTTGAGTCCGTCAGGGGGGGGGGGGGGCATCCCCCCCTCCTGACTGTATGGATGCTCCGCCACTGGCTACTCCACAGGTGTGTGATATTTTCAAAGGAGGCTTATTGCTCCTAAGGTCTTGCTTCATACATCTAATTAACTTTTATTCACCCGTACGCTGGGATGTAGCCAGGGGGGAGCAATGGGAGCGATCACCCCCAACACCCCCTCCCCCCCCCTTTGAGTACCCCGAAAAATAAAAGTTAAGTAAAAGCAGGAAGTATCATTACAGCCCTCTTTTCAGGTTGAAGGAAGCTGAGCGACCCTTCTCAATCTTACCCCTGAAAGTTAGTCTGCTACGTACGGAGGCTTAATAGGGACATAGGAAAGAAAAATGGTGTCCTCAAATCTCAAAATTTTGGAACTCTGAACTCAAAATTTTGAGATAAAATGTCTAAAGTTTGAGTTTAAAGTCAAAATTTTGAGATAAAATGTCAAAATTTGGACTTAAAAATGTCACAATTTTGAGATAAAAAGTCAAAATTTTGAGATTTGCTGACACTTTTTTCCTTCCCTTATGTCCCTAGTGAGCCACCGTAGCTATGTAATACAATACTCTCATTATTGTTTATTTCCTGCAACGTGGGAGGCATTTTGGGCAAAAAGTTTCTTTCTTCTACATCATGGCACTCCATAGTGTAATAATGTTCCCTTTGTGGTAAGTGCCCCTTTTAACATTCTACTCCTCGCCCCCCTTTCAAATTTCTGGCCTGTACAAAGTAGGAACCATTGATACCCCATCTTTGCTTTGTTCTGGTTGGGGGTGTAATGGTACAGCTATTGCAGGATGTGTCACAGTATGGCATTCACTGTACAGACCCATCTTTGTAATACCAGAAAGCATTAATACCCCACTCCCACCTCTTTGTTCTGGCGAGGTGTGATGGAACAGATATTGTAGCAAGTGCCACAGCATGGCATTCACTATATAGCCCAGGCTGGCTCATATTATGAAGCATTTATACCCCACCACCTCTTTGTTCTGGCCAGGTGTAATGGTACGCATATTGTACCAAGTGTCACTCACCCACTCTCTGTAGAGGTATAGGAACCCGTCAAAATGTCAGGGGGGGGGGGGAGTCCAAAAAATGCTGGTATATATAGTAGAAGAATTCTAGGTTTGTAAATGCTACAGTGGCTTTGATGGGGTCAAGGGTTTTGAAAAGGTTCAACTATTTTGAGTCCAAATTTCCACTTTTCTTAAACTGTAAGAATTCAGTTCTTCATCAAAGTGTGGCTTTTCACATCAAAATTTTGACTTTTTGTTGAACTTTTGAGAGTAGTCACTTTAAAGTAGACATTTTTAGGTCTATTAAACCAAAAAAAAGAAGGATCATTTGTTGCCTAGTATTCCTTTTGCTAATACAAAGGACACTGCTGCCCACTCTCCATATACTTTTCACTTAAAAAGGAAGTACCCCACTGGCACGACACTTTGTTCTAGTGGGGTTTTATTGGGGTTGAGTGTTAGCTCAGTGGTTAACGCCAGTGCCTTTTAATCATAAGGTCCCCGGTTCGAGTCACTCCCAGATTAATGTATGTCGTCCAGTAACCGAGTTGTTGACAATTAACAATGATAATCATGGACGTTAAATATGAATGTAAGAGACCGACTTCGGTCGGCTTGTGGCTTTGATAAGCCAATGAGGCTTCTTCGCGAGTTCCTGCTTGCAGGAGGATCTAAAATACATTGGTACAGGTTTATTGCAGGAAGTACCCCACTGGCACTTCACTTTGTTCTGGTGGGGTTTTATTGGTACAGGTTTATTGTAGGGGGAACCCCACTGGCATAACACTTTGTTCTGGGAGGGGGAGGGGTTTTTATTGGTACAGGTGTATTGCAGTAAGTATCCCACTGGTACTACACTTTGTTCTGGTGGGGTTTTATGGTACAAGTTTATTGTAGGAAGTACCCCACTGGCACGACACTTTGTTCTGGTGGGGTTTTATTGGTACAGGTGTATTGTAGGAAGAATCCCACTGGCACTACACTTTGTTCTGGTGGGGTTTGTTGGTACAGGTATATTGCAGGAAGTACCCCACTGGCACGACACTTTGTTCTGGTGGGGTTTTATTGGTACAGGTGTATTGTAGGACCCACTGGCACTACACTTTGTTCTGGTGGGGTTTGTCGGTACAGGTATATTGCAGGAAGTAACCCACTGGGCACGACACTTTGTTCTGGTGGGGCTTATTGGTACAGGTGTATTGTAGGAAGTAACCCACTGCGCACGACACTTTGTTCTGGTGGGGTTTATCGGTACAGGTGTATTGTAGGAAGTAACCCACTGGGCACTACACTTTGTTCTGGTGGGGCTTATTGCTACAGGTGTATTGTAGGAAGTAACCCACTGGGCACGACACTTTGTTCTGGTGGGGCTTATTGCTACAGGTGTATTGTAGGAAGTAACCCACTGGGCACTACACTTTGTTCTGGTGGGGTTTATTGGTACAGGTGTATTGTAGGAAGTAACCCACTGGGCACGACACTTTGTTCTGGTGAGGCTTACTGGTACAGGTGTATTGTAGGAAGTAACCCACTGGGCACGACACTTTGTTCTGGTGGGGTTTACTGGTACAGGTGTATTGTAGGAAGTAACCCACTGGGCACGACACTTTGTTCTGGTGGGGTTTATTGGTACAGGTGTATTGTAAGAAACATCAAACTAAAACACTCTCTACCTGATTCAGCACAATCATCATGGATACGCTACAACATACCTGCAATTGTACAAACTTCTTGTGCACTGACTGCACCAGGGAGAGCTTGCTGTAACGAACTGTAACTCACAGTACACTGGCCAAGCTCTGGAGCTTGGGATGAATCGCCACAGAATACTGCCTCTCCCTGACCTAAGAGGGAGATGGAATAATAATGCGATCATTCCCCAGAATGATTGCAGTATTGGTAGTAATGGACGGTAGTAGAATAAATATAAATAATAATAATAACAATAATAATCCTAATATTAATTATAATAATCAAGATCCATACCGATACAGTGCAAAACTAACACACTTAAGACAACAACAATAACAACAAGAACAACACCAACAGTCAAGTCTTATACTACAGTTGGGAAGAAAGAGAACATAGTAAACAGATCAGAAAGCCAACAAATTTAATGGTTCCATGCCCCATTCCTTATGGGAAGATATCAATTGTGCATGCACACAAGATTCTTGTCCTGACTGAGATGGATCCACATGCAACTATATGAAGTTCACTTAAGTTTCACTTAAAGAGTTATTGTGATTGCTACCTATTCAGACTTTCACCTCTGTTGACTACAAATGACCTTTGACCTTTTTGTCTTCACTACCTAAGCTGGATTTAAGTACCAAGATTGATGTGGATCAAGCGTTTGCTATTTTGAGTGACTCTGGTTTAGATGGTTTTCAGACTTTGACCCCTTCTGAGCTTAAATGACTTTCGATGTCGGTAGGCGTCTTGTAAATGGTTATTGCTGGAGTAACGTAGTACCAAGTATGATGTTTATCCCAAGCATTTACCTTTCAGTAGTCATGTTTACAAAGTTTGCATGCTTTTGAACTGTTGACCTCAAATGACCTTAGACCTCCACAGAAAACCATAGGACTTCTTGTACACACTGAAGGTGGCCTCACACAGCACGTATAGAATTCATACAAGCTTTTCCTCTTGGATTTACTGAGGTTGCAACATTTTCTGACTTTTGACCTCTCATACCTTCAAATAACCTTTGACCTCCATATCAATATATGAACACATATATATCCATTGGTGCCCAAATTCCATATATACCAATTTTTGAAGTTCATCAAACTATTGCTTTTTGGGTTATATCATGTTCACATGGTCTTCAAACGTTGACCTCTGTCTTAAAAAAAAAAGAGGATAAAATAGGCTTCTTCTAAAGTGGATGCGACTACCAAGTATGAAGTTAAGTCATAAAAATTTTACATGTGGAGGAATTGTGTTCATAAGGTTGGCATACTTTGATCTCTGTTATCCTTTGACCTCCACATAAATCGATTGAGTTCAAGTATGAATTAAGATGGATCCACCTAAGGAGTTTTAAACTTTTTCAAGCTTCACTTTGACAAGTTATCATGCTTACAACTTTCCAGAATGACCTCTCTTGACCTCAAATGATCTTTGACCTGCACAGACGGAGATTCATTTCTCCCCCACAACTGGTAAATCCTCATAACAAGTATGAAGTTCATTCATAATGTACTTTTACAGTTGTGTTTACAAGCAAGCCATCATATATACACACACACTCATATACACACACACCCTAACATGCCATCACCATCGACAGGAATCATAACATTGTAATGTTATGTAACATGATATTTTGAAAACTACATTCAAAGAGAATATGTTATCAATTTGTTTAATGTATCTTTCATTATGCAAGTCGGATAAATACAAAATGTGGCAATCCATGCAACGAGCAATTATTAACACGATAATACATATCAAATGCAGTAGGTTAATTGAGAATTACTACAAACTCACCCCCAAGTATGTTAAGAACTCCAGTTGCAGAGAGACATACTTCATCATACAGACAGGTGACATTGGTATGAGGCTGGTTAAAAATCCCAGATGTATCCGTGGCAAAGGTCATACAGATTGGCCCATCTTTATATTTAAAACAATAAATGGGTACTCTAAATGTGACATTAAAAATGATACTAACTTGGCTACGAATCTTTCATCCTGTTTTCTCTGTTATTTCTAAGTCTTTCTAACAAAACCAAAAAAAAAAAGCCTGATTTGTGTTGATTCTGATCACGTTCCTACAATCCCACTATATCAACATGAAAATTAATAAAACAGGAGAAATTAAACAGTCAGACTTTAAAAGTTTTTCTAGGCGTTTTTCCCGCACAGGAATTTTGTTCACATGTTGCCTGGACTGAGCTGACTGATCATCAAACAGCTTTTTTTCTGTCAAATTTTGATAACTATGTTCCATCTGAAGCAGCTATTACATATAACAATCGCTATTATAAAAATAAAATAAAACTGTTAGCAAACTGCTTATCCACTAGAGAGCCTGTGTTACAGAATGTGTAAAAGTAAGTTGGCTTGACGATTGGATCCTAGCAGGATTATCTTCAAAGGCTAAATGACAAGTAACATGACTAACTTTTCTTGTCCCCCCTCCTTCTCCCTTTGTCCCCCCCCCCATCACTCCTCTTCTCATAGCTCTCTTCCACCCTTTTTTCTTCACACCTTTCTGTCTTTGTCCTTCTCCTGTTTATTCCCTACCCCCTTCACTTAATCCTCTCTTTGTCCCTCCACTGTTTATCTCCTACCTCTCCTCTTCCCCTGCTGGTTTCTTTCTTTCTTTCTTCTCTCCATCTCTTGTCTACTAATCCCCTTACATCTATCTCTTTGTATTCACCATGCTCATTAACCTGTCTGTATTCTGTGCATGTTTTTGTCCCTTCTGTTATTGTTACTTGTCATTTAGCCTTTGAAGATAGTCCTGCTAGGTTCGAAACGTCAGGCCAACTTAATTTTACACAATCACTATGATTATCTCTGGAATGGAAGCGATATGGGTAACGGATGGATACAGAGGTTCCTGCTTTGAAAGAGTTTAGCAGTTTACATGTTTCTTTAATAGTTTTAGTAATAACTAGCCTGCTTGAACTGCAATTTAAGTCACATTGGACATTTGAAAAGATAGAATAAAGCCATCCATTTACTGATGACTTTGTTATTATGTAGTGTCATGACGTCATAAAATAATGTGAATCACTTACTGCATGGTAATCTAGTACACTTGATAGTACCACCAACGCATGTACTGTTTCAATGAACATGAAAGAAACAAGAGAAGAGATCAGAGGTAACCTGTCATAAAAAGAAATTAGGTTGGTTATACTTCCTTCTTAACCTCCTCCCTTTTTGGTTTCCAAAAAGGAAAACTATGTAGTCACTCTTACCAACCTTGCAACATTTTTAGGGGGGGGGGGGCGCGGATTGCAAAGTCGGCAATGACTTCACCGCGGATCGCAAAGTTAGTAACTACTATTACGTTTAGATTCGTCCGACACGGCAGCATACAGAAACGCTGTACTCGAAGCCGAAGCCAGAGTGAATAAATCAGGTCACAGATCCGGACTCTATGCATGCTAAGTTCTTCAATACCGCCCAGATTCCCTTATCGGGAAACATTTCATACTGTAGTTTTGATTTTGAAGGAAGTGAGGCCAAACTGACATTTTCCTGCCAAGCGTAATGAGGCATATTTCTGGTTTCATAAACAAAAATTAGCAGAATTCATAAGAAAGATCACATATTTAATTTTCACAAAACAAATAAAATAATAGGCTTAGAAAGTTAGAAATCAAATAGTTTAAGCTTCTGAACAGAGACAGTCTACTAAAGAAAATCAGCAGTTGTAAAAAGCAGCTTGCCCCCCCCCCCCGCCCCTATGAAAGAACAGAAATATCAGGTAATCTTCTGAAAGATTTCAACATACCATGTGTTACATTCATCGGGGTTATAGGCTTCCAGGTGTGAATAGGTTCTGCCATTGTACTCACAAGAATCTGGTACGATTGAAATTGAAGACGGAAACATTTCAGGAACAATATTCTGAAGAGGTGTGGCAGTAGATAATTGTAGTGCAATAAGTGTGAGGTGACAGGTAAGCCTGGCGTGCGTAGAACACTGAGTACCATGGCCGTAGCCACAGGGGTGCATGTGTGCCCCCTTAAAAGTTTCAGACTCCAATAGGTTTTATTTAATATTAAACACATGGCTATAAAACAGGAAGGCTTGAACAACAAAACATGTGGTTTTAAACATTATGGCAACTGATAGCACCATTTTACATGTAAGCCTCCTTACCACAAGAAAAACTTTCTCAAAGAACCCTCCCCCTTAAATCCCTTTTATGAAAAGACAGCTCCTCCCCCTCCCCCAACCTCCCTTCAAAGAAATATATAAAATTCAACTCTGGGTACGGGCCTGGTAGGTACAGAGTGGAGGTGTATGGTAGAGGTGCTTATGTGATGTATTAATATTGTTCATTACAAATATATCATAAGGGTCAGTGAAACTAAAATAAAAGTGAGGAGATGCTCATCCAACACAGCAATCAGAAACATCAATTTTCCAACAAAACAAATTTTGCACTGGCCAACTTTTAAATTTAAAACAAAATACTATCTAATGCTTAGTTGAAAAACCCCTAAATCAGTCTATAGTTTTAGACGTGAAAACCTGATCATACAAAATGCAAGTAAAAACTATCTGACTATACCCCAAAGACAATAAGGAAATCACTTATCAAGCCCAATATAAAAAGAGTTCAGTCCACAAAGGTGCAATCTTGCATACTACTGGGGTCAAGGGGGACTCATTCCCCCAGCCCACTCCCCCCTCCCCCTTTCACTGGCAGACAGAATTAAAATAGTTCTAAGTGTACAGTACATTTCAAAAGTTGCAAAATATAGTGCCATTTTGCATCTAAAGCACCCCCCCATTTTACACAAATTTCGTAAAGGGTATGGGTATACCAATTCCCCCAACAACTCCACCCCCTCACCATACAAAATGGGTGGTTGCGCCCCTGCCGTCCACATCCCTCTCATATCTGAATTCTTTTGTACTTAATCCTGCTTTTAATTATCTCCTTTCATTATACACTGACTCGAAATGTTACTACTAACCTGGTATGATATCCTCCAAGTTACAGAAATTTTGGCTGCACACCCTAGCATTGCCACCTCTGAGAGGGCCAGCGGTGTCGTTGTTGTGCGGCCAATCAGATTTTAGTATGCACTCACCCATAGAAAATGTAACGTTTATTTCTGAAGAAAGAAATGTCACCATCATTAGCTGCAAGACTAGTTTTCAAGATTCAGTTCTGAAAGTTACATATGTTGAAGCTGGCTGAATTTAAACTACCCTTTGGAATGGAAGGAGGTGGAAGATGGGAGCGGAGGGGGGAGGTCAGGTGCCTCGGCTGGTATGACAGACTTGCCTGTAAAAGGAGAGTTAGCTGACACTATCATCTGTAACCTTGTTTTTAAGCTCACGTAAAATGCACTGAGGAGGATGACACTGCGAGCAAACGTCATTTGGAAAAGTTTGCAATGGATGCATTTCATCAACGTTTAGCATTACCATATGACGATCACTTAAGGCAATCAACTAAACGATGATACATGTGCATATTGTTGTTTGCACATTCAACAATGTCATTGCCCATGTTGTGGGATGTGAGGTTTAGTAAAGAAACAGCCTGTTTTTGTAGTCAACATCATTCCTTTAACAAAGGGACAGGTGGAAGGGGAGAGGGGGGGGGGTGGGTCTCTTGTATGAATCAATGATTCACATTCTGATAAAACACAAATCCCATCAAATGATCACACAAGGACATGGGAACTGATTGAGGGAGGGAGGGAGGGGGGGGGATGGGGGAGAGCATGTGATATCAAGATGGCAGTCATGTGACACAGCACCAGACTTTTACACTGATATATCTAGAAATATATTGCACATTATCCAATTATCAGAATTAATGATGATTAATAATTAATGTTTATATGATAATCATAATAATAATGATTATTAACAATTAATAAGTTCTTTTTCTCATTACATTCACAAACCACATTTCCGATGATCTTCTTTGTTACAAAAAAAGAACGATGTTCTAAATCTGTTAACAATAAATAAGATGACAAGGCAAGAATGCATCACAGCACACAGAGAGCAAAGACCTGGCTGCTGCTTTTAGTGTGTGAAAAAGAAATTTCTTAGCCCCTCACTCGACAGTTAGTTACAAAGGTCCTCAAAATGCCATCTTTTCCTGTGCTTGCAAAGTTGTTACATCTCTTCACAGTTCTAGCATCCAATTGGGTTACCTAGATTTGTCAGGATGTCTAAGCCTTCAATCAGAATAAAATGCTAAGCATACAATGTCAAATCTCTCTATTATTTTATGTGGCGTTAACATGACGTCATCGTTCATCGGCAGGGACACATTGTTCTCACTTCTGACCTGATCATACATTCCATCACCATCACATAGTTTATGTGTCTCTTAATGAAGAAAGGAATCATAGGAACAATTTAAAAGAAGTTTACAAAAATCAGTACCAATAAGACGATGTGTTCAAATGCGGGATTTTTCCTGACTTTTTTCCTAAAACACTGAACTTCAAAATTGAAGGACTTTCCTAACTTTTCCAATTTTTCAGACAGCATGGAAACCATGAAGAAACCATACAACACAATATTCAATTAAATGGTGATAAAAGTTAACGACAAATTAACAAGAGGAAAGGATATTAAACAAACAAAAAAATAAAAATAAAAGCGATCCAAATACTTACCAGGTATTGAACTTGTCAAAAACAGGCAAAACGAATCATCTTCACAGAATTCAAATGAACTAAAGTCAAAGCCAACTGCACAGATAAGATCTATTGAAGTATAAAAAAGTATTTTGTGGTATTTCATTCGTTATAGTCAAATTAAATTACCGTAGCTTCACTTCACACCACCTTTCGTGCAAGAAAATGGTGCAATATTCATTCTTTTTATCTCACCTAAATTGTTATTATCTAGTGTTGATCATTTAAAGTATCCTTTAACAATTCAGTACATTTTCAAATGGTAGAATATGTCAAACTTATTTTTAAGAGAAAAATTATTCCACATTGTTGGTAAGGTTGAAATATCCCATCTGGAATATCTTGTCCCTAAACTTGAGATGTGGTAGTTTTGAATGGAACCTATATATTTTGAACACCATTACCTTTCAAGTGGACTGTAATGTCATCTGGGGTAGATGCTTGGCGAGTACATCATCTTTATAAATTTGTCCTTGAAAACTGCCACATTTGATTCACAGCCATTTCTATGTATGTCTATGCATTTTCTATGTATTTCTATGCATTTTCTATGTATTCAAGATGAGACTTGGACGAGTGTGTTTCTCCCTCTTTTTTTTTTCAACTTTTTTTTTATACTTTGTTACCCATTTTTAAATGACCATTTTAATATATAGTTATATAGCATAGGCTGTGCAAAATTTGGATTATTTGCATTGGTAAGTAGTAAACTAATTTTGTTCAGCCAAACATGGTACCCTGTTGCACTGTTATCATGCAAGAGACAAACATGCATAACCTGCAAGTTTTTTTTTGTTTTTTGGAGAATTTGTAGTTTCGTGATTTCAGATGTTACTCTGTGTACAGAGTCAGCCAACTCATAGTATATATCTTTCGGAAATATCAAGTGAGATTGATCTATCGACAGATAACCTACAAGTTGGGCAGAAATAGAATCTACACACACCCAAAAAACAAAGTACGATGGGACTTAACGATAAAACTTGTAAGGAAGAATCAACATAAAACATAACTAAAATTCATAGAGGAGACCTTTAGTAATGGGTTTACAAAATTAAAAACTACTGCAAACTACTAAGTTTTCTCAACTGATTTGAGACCGAATCAGGGACAAACAGCACCACCGTTATATGGTTTTCCCAGATAATTAGAAACATTTTTCATTGGTTTACTTTGGCCTTAGTGTTGACTTTCCAACAAAACTAAATATTTCAAACTTTAAAGGAGAGTTCCTAGACTTTGACAGAGAGAAATCATGTTAATGTATCATTACTAACCTGGACATTTCCCTTTAGAACACTGTATGTCACCATCGTTACACACACTATGGAAACAACAGAGAATAACGTGACCAGTATAGTATGCATC
>KN890488.1:8170-19620 GCA_000934455.1 Apostichopus parvimensis
GAAAGTTGGAGAATACCTTCGAAAGCGTCAAACTTTGCCAGAGAAATATAAAACAAAAATTTTAATGATTCGAAAAACGCAAAATGTTGAGATACAAACTACAAAACCAAAATCGGTACAACATATAAAAAGTTCAAGCAAAAAAAATGTTCAAAACTTGAAGTAAAGTTTGAAATTTCGGAGGAAAATAGAAACTCCAGCAGGAAATCTGAAGCAAAATAGCTTAATTTAGGCTGGGATAAGATGCTCGAAATTTTGACATAAAATATTTGTAGTATAGAATTAACCTTCTACCGACGGCTTTTGCCCAATTGCCACCCTCCTCTTCCCACTCCTTTTTGATAGCTTCCAACTCAAATACTTCAGACATGTTGATGACATATTACTTTGTCAACGAATAAAAACAATGAACCCGAGATAGTTGGGCCGCCGGTTGACCGTGTATTAGTCCAAGTTTTCATTTCTTTTTAACAAGTCGTTCATGATCTGATTCACAGTTAGCAATTTTCTTGATAAAAGAATTCGTCAATATCAGAAGATTTTCATTACAGTTAAACAATATTGTTTAATTCTTTTTCTATAATATCAGATTATATCACATATATTTTATGGCAGTTTCTGCAAATTCTGCTTGAAGTTTCGATACAGTCTAATGATGAGAGATTTTGCGCTTGTCATTCGATTTCCTGTTCACTGTTAAGATTTCCTGATTTCCAAATATTTCATAAAATTTAATGAATCATTTTGGTACATATTACTGTTTAAACACTTGTTTAATTTCCTTTCTTTCCTCAGACTGCATGATGGAATCGTTAGATCATGGTATGATCAACATCACACAACCCAAGGAATATTATGATAACAGTATGAGGAAAACATTCTGCTGGTCAATTAAGCTTCCACAAAACTCAACTGCAAATGATTTTATTCGTATCAGGATCACATCCTTGTATTTGACGAGGAATGGTAATGGACTTTGTCACGATATCTTTAATATAACCGAAGTAAGTTGTACGCGTACCCGCAATATTCTTTCTATACCCTCCTATAGGCTTACCTCTTCATTCGCTCATTATCATCATCGTCGCCATCATCGTCACCATCGTCACCATCGTCATCATCGTCATCGTCGCCGTCGTCGTCGTCGTCGTCGTCATCGTCGTCGTCATCTTCGTCATCATCATCATCATAATGCGCACATATCCTCTATACATAGAACGCTTTCAAGTCTAATTTGTATCTTGATATATTATTAGTAGAAAAATGTTTTTACTTAAATTAATGTAAGCAAAACAAACACCTAAACTAGTTGTGATTATAAGGCTCAATGCAAAGTTTAATCAACGTTAATAACTAAATGACATAATTCTGTGTCGTTTTGTGCCGCTATTCAGGTACACTTACCATTAATCATTTTCATCTTACTTGAAGAAGTTACATAACATGATACATAAAGCTCAAAGGAACAATATTGAAGAAAAAGCAACTGACACGCATCTCCAAATAAACTGAACATAGAAACTCTAGGATATAGATCAAATTTAAAAAGTGAAAAGAGTGTTGCGTGTAGTTTTCAATTTTTGCAATACCATTATGTTATTGCTCAGTTTACACATTTTGTTTTAAGAAGTAGTTTGAAACCTTATATACCATTGGGTTTAAAAACTATTGGGAGGCTTATCTATCGAGTGTGGAAGTCCATGAAAGCCCATGGTTTACGTAATTTTACGAATCGCTCAGCCTTAAATACAGACGTGTATACCACCTGACAATGGTAATAATTTAGAACCTGTATAAGCAAGGGTAAGTATAACTTGCATTCAACTTTTTTTCAGCGTAAATCGAGTAACATATCCTGCTATACAACATTTAAGTTCAAACCTGTTTTAGAACTCCCTTCTGTATATGAGAGAGTTCATGTTTTCAATCCTTTTCAATACTTTCGTGAATTTTAGTTAATATGTGGAAAAGGAATGCTAATTGATGAAAAGCTATGATAAAAGAGTCCGTTCATCAATAATTCATATAGTATATTATTAATCAATTTAGAATGAAAGTAATTTGTACTATTTATGATCAGAATAAGAAGAGTCTGTTTGCATTTTGACAGGTTTGTAACCAAATAAACAGTACGGTAGTGACGTGTTCTCTTCTGACAAACTGTAACAGAACGCTATGGAATGGATCGCTCGGATGTTATTTAAACGTTCTTTTGCAAAAATGCGATAAACAACCTCGTCCCAACGTTCCTGCTTTTGAAGTGTATTTTAGTCTTGGTAAATATGAAATATTTTCTTTTAAACTTCCCAATTTTTGTATGCACAATTTCATATATGATTCAGTAACAAATAATAGAAAAGTTTAAAGCACAGAATGACATTAGACACGAAATTAATTTTAATTTGTTGCAGACTAATTGACACTGCTAAAATATTGCTATCAGAGCAAGTTTTATTTCTATAACACTTTCCATGGATGAGAAGTGACCATTGGAATGACCGAGGTTCATCATTAAAGTGACTGAACTATATAGTCTATTACACAGACCATTAACTAAGTTCCTCAGATTGCAATCCAGAACTCAATGGGATATATAAGACATGTTTACAAGCATTGGTCAAGGACACATTGATACTGAGTGTCTGTTGTTCATATGAATGTATGGGTAAGTTATTAGTAGTTCTAAAACAATTGACTAACATTAACATTAAGAACTGCAATTGGGAGCCGACGTCGTCATCATTAAACCCTTAAAAGAGCATTCAATGGATTTAGTATATTTTGAAGGTGAATATCTTCAAACAACAAACTAGCTACAGACGTAGTATTGGCACTCAATGTTTGGGGATTTTTACACTTGAAAAACATCATTCTCTTTGATGATCTTTATATGCCTTTCAAAGTTTACGAATGTGTGCACGACTGTCTGTCGGTACTTCGCTGCGGTTCACGAGTAAGACCGGTCGCAGACTGCTATACGACTACTGAACGTGACCGGACTCAACTCAACCGTCGTGACGACGGTTTATATATTTGTGAAGATCCAGATGTAGTCTTTACAGCTGAACCAAGGTACACTGAGAGCCTCCTGAACGACACAAGGGCTGCTTTCACTAACGACAGCTGTACTTCTTGTTCAGTCGCAAAATTATTTCTTAGTGATTGGATTTTTCTTTGATTTCTCTACAGCTACAAGATCTTTGGTTACTTATACGACACCTTCGACGACGTATACTGATACCGTTTCCAAATCCTCTAGTCCTGGTAATTATCATATAATTTTTATTTTACATTTCCCAGTTTCTGTATGCACACTGGTAATTTTATTGGTATGATTCAGTAACAAATAATAGAAAAGCTTAAAGACCGGAATGACGTTTCGCACGAAAATTATTTTAATTTGTTGCAGATTAATTGACACTGCTAAAAAATACTGCTATCAGAGCAAGGTTTATTTCTATAACACTTTCCATGGATGAGAAGTGACCATTGAAATAACCGAGGTTCGTCATTAAAGTGACTGAACTATATAGTCTATTACACAGACCATTAACTAAGTTCCTCAGATTGCAAACCAGAACTCAATGGGAAAATATAAGACATGTTTACATGCATTGGTCAAGGACGCATTGATAAAGAGTGTCTGTTGTCCATATGAATGTATGGGTTACGTTATTAGTAGTTGTAAATCAATGGACTAACATTAACATTTAGACCTGCACATGGGGAGCCGAAGTCATCATCATTAAACATTTTAAAGAGCATCACATGGATTTAGTATATTTTAAAGGTGACTATCTTCTAACAACAACCTGGCTACAGACGTAGTACTGGCACTCAAATGTTTGGGATTTTTACATTTGAAACACATCAATCTCTGTGATGATCTTTTAAATGCCTTTCAAATTTTACTACTGTTTGCACGACTGTCTGTCGGTACTTCGCTGCGGTTCACCACTAAGACCGGTCGCAGACTGCTACGACCACTGAACGAGACCAGACTCAACTCAACCGTCGTGTCGACGTTTTATATATTTGTGAAGATCCAGATTTAGTCTTTACAGCTGACCAAGGTACACTAAGAGCCTCCTTAACGACACAAGGGCTGCTTTCACAACGACAGCTGTACTTCTATAAAGTTCACTTGCAAAATGATTTCTTAGTGATTGGATTTTTCTTGATTTTTCGACAGGTACAGATTCTTCGGTTCCCAATACGACATCTTCGACGACGAATACTGCTACCGTTTCTAAATCCTTTAGTCATGGTAAATATCATACAATTTTTTATTTATACTTCCAAATTTTTGTATGCACAATTGTATTGGTATATGATCCAGTAACAAATAATAGAAAAGCTTAAGGGGTGTGAAGACTCGCGCAAAAAGAAACGTCTAAAGCCGGTAATCTGACCTAGTTTCGAATGAGGTGTAACAGAAGTGTTAGACACCACCATCGATCCCAGAAAATACGCACATAGCTTGCTACTGTCGGTAATTAGCCACTAGTGTACAGTTAGTACATACAGCTACGGTCAATACCCACAGCACAGTGTACAAACGATACAGCGATGGACATCTTAGGTCCAGCTAAAGATAACAAGGTATCACGTTTCATTACTTTCTGCATTTTGTAGCGACAAGTAGGAAACTTCACTTGCAAGCAACGGAAAGTTAACTTTTTCAGAGCGCGGCACACGGTTTGGGGCGAGTCTTCAATGCATTTAAAGCACACGACTGTCTGTCGCTACTTCGCTGCGGTTCACGACTAAGACCGGTCGCAGACTGCTACGACTACTGAACGAGACCGGACTCAACTCAACCGTCGTGATGACGTTTTATATATTTGTGAAGATTCAGATGTAGTCTTTACAGCTGACCAAGGTACACTGAGAGGCTCCTGAACGACACAGGGCTGCTTTCACAACGACAGCTGTACTTCTATATAGTTCACTTGCAAAATGATTTCTTAGTGATTGGATTTTTCTTGATTTCTCGACAGATACAGATTCTTCGGTTCCCATTTCGCCATTTTCGACGACGAATGCTGCTACCTCTTCCAAATCCTTTAGTCATGGTCAATATCATATAATTTTGTTTTTCAAACTTCCCAATATAATATGCACAATTTCATGTATGATTCAGTAAAATATAATAGAAATGCTGAAAGCCCTGAAAGACGTTAAGCACGAACTTAATTTTAATTTGTTGCAGACTAAATGTCGCTGCTAAAATACTGCTATCAGTGCCAGTTTCATTTTTATAACACTTTCAATGGATGAAAATGACCATTGAGATGACCGAGGTTCAACTTTAAAGTGACTGAACTATAGTCTTTTACACATACCATCAGTTCAGTTCCTGATATTGCAAACCAGAACTCAATGGGAGAACATAAGACATGTTAACATGCATCGGTCAAGGACACATTAATACAGAGTGTCTGTTGTTTATATTAATGTATGGGTTAAGTTATTAGTAGTTCTAAAACAATGGACTAACATTAAGATTTAGACCTGCACATTGGGAGTCGACGTTATCATCATTTCATTCTTAAAAGAGAATTCCATGGATTTATTATATTTTAAAGGTGAACATCTTCAAACAACAACCTGGCTACAGACGTAGTACTGGCTTTCAAATGTTTGAGGTTTTATACACTTGAAACACATCATTCTTTTTGATGATCTTTTCATGCCTTTCAAAGTTTACGACTGTTTGCACGACTGTCTGTCGGTACTTCGCTGTTCACGATTAAGACCGGTCGCAGACTGCTACGACTACTGAACGAGACCGGACTCAACTCAACCGTCGTGACGACGTTTTATATATTTGTGAAGATCCAGATTTGGTCTTTACAGCTGAACCAATGTACACTAGACTTCTAGTTCACTTGAAAAATTATTTCTTAGTGATTGGATTTTTCTTGATTTGTCTACAGAATCAGATCCTTTGGTTTCCAATACGCCATCTTCAACGACGTATGCTCCTAACCTTTCCACATCCTTAAATGGCAAACAGACGGGGTCTGTTTCGAAAGTTCTCGTGCCCGTTTTGGTTTTACTCATCATGATCCTTGTAGTAGCATTGAGTGTTGCATTGTTCATACGGTACGTAAACATCTTCCTGTGTAGGACGGGGTTTTGTAGCGGCATTTTGAGTTCAAAGGAAGAGAAGAACAAAACATTTTGCTCAGCATTTTTGATATGACATTAAGAAATTTATCAAGTTCAAGTTTTACCGTCAAATTGTTCAGGTTCAGGTTTTACCGTCCTCCCCATACATAGAATTGCACTTTGTGATAAACATGGGCAAGTCTGAAATGGAAACACCTTAGTCTGTAGATAAACGAACAAGTTATGATTTAATCTATATAATAACTTGATGA
This sequence comes from Apostichopus parvimensis, assembly GCA_000934455.1. Classification (NCBI taxonomy): domain Eukaryota; kingdom Metazoa; phylum Echinodermata; class Holothuroidea; order Aspidochirotida; family Stichopodidae; genus Apostichopus; species Apostichopus parvimensis. The sequence goes on from KN890488.1 coordinate 14,557, forward strand.
TACATTTCTGTCCGATTGATTCACCAAAGGGAATTAAGTATTACGGATCTTAGAGATGACATTAGATTGAAAATGAAGTTCTTGAACGTTGGTAACTATTAAAGAGAACTATCACAAAACAAGATAATACCGAGTTTATCAAGTCCAACATATACTAGACCAAGAAATTGTACATAATTCACAATCATTTATGAGCAACCGAACTTTCTTGCTAAAACTCAAGTATTTGATCAAATCGTCTTCTGACTTCTGATTAGGTATTATCTAACCGTGTGAGGAATTTCATTTTAAAAATTCCTGACAGTAACTGAGAGCAGATTTTGAGAATATAAATGTAAACTCCACATGATGTAACGTAGCTCTGAGTGGTATATATACTCAATGTGCCATACCCATTTTTACGCGGAGGTTTAAAACGTGGTACATTATAGTAGATTGAACAATGATTTAATGATGAATATAATGATATAATCTAAGTAAATGATGACCTATAATGTTTAATTATAGTTTCATCACTCGATGGCCGAATTATCCCGACTGCCCGTCATTTTACTATTTTTTCCCTTTTTCTCAGTTATTACAGACGACGTAAAAGTGATGATAAAGTGGCAAGCAACACGACCTTCAATAATGCAGCGTACTCTCAGAATGATGTTATTACAAGTGAGAGTCATGTCGAATCGCAGCTGAGTGACAGAGATATGAGGACCGAGACCGTTAATGACACCCCAGAAATTTCACATACTGAACGACTTCAAGGAGACAATGTAGAGTATAATCCACTTTATATCGCTGGAAATGAGCCAAATAAAGAAGGACAAGTTGATAATGTTGCTTATCAGAGCGTGGATGAAGCCAATCAAATTCCTCACGAATATACATATATAGATTTGGAATTAAGCAAAGGGAAGCAAGAAGAACGTAAGAACGCAAATCAGGGCCAAACTAGTCGCGTGACCAATGTAACCGGCGGGAATGACTCTAGCAACCCTGTTAAGCCCCCAGACGAAAGTAAATATTTATATATATATTGAGTCACGTATTCATTAGTATGCAACTGTATGCATTTTAAAACAGTTATAGTTAAAGTAATAGTTAAGGTAAAGTGAATATTATTTCCGAAAGGAAACAAGGGGGCAATCCATGGAGTTGTAGTCTATTCTTGGTTTCGAGGATTTCGGTCATTTAAAAAAAATGGTAAAAATATAATGTCAAAATAATGTTGTTGTTTTTTTAACTCAAACCGTTGACTCTATATTGCGTCATAAATCACGGCGGTAGTAGGCCTACATCGTACGCCCTGGCACACATATCAACAGTCTACTGGATAAACGGTTTAAGAAAAGTTTGAAACAACTATTGTACGCTCTAATTAAACCCAATCTGACCTGTGATCTCCATTGATCACGTGAACCTTTGACGCTTTACATTTTATATTTAAAATAATATAAGAGTTTCCTGATCTGTAATACATTCGCACTTTCGTATTCGGTGATTAAGATATGAGCAACTTTTTAAAATGAAATCATATTGGCTGTATTGAATTGTTCATGCTTATTCTCTTATTCTTTATTCATTGTCGTGGGTTTTGTATTGACAGAAGTAGTATACGTACATGCTACTATTAATTAAAGTCATATTTCTTACTTTATCACGTATATCACACATCTATTAAATGTTTATTATTTGATTGTCTTCATCATTACGTTCTACTTATTTCTGTGGTAAAGGTTGCTCGTAACGTCAACAACAAAAAATGTTCCGATTAATGTTAATGTGAAATTGAGGCGTTATGTTATAATGTAGGGTATATAACAGTATCTACTGCTGAGCGATACAAGGAAAATAGAGCAAAAAACACAAACAGATACTCAAAGTTATCGCTTCAGAAGTATTGTTTACAGCACCAATAGACAAACGTATGATAAGATTTTTTCTTTATACATTAATGCTTTATTCGAAACTAACATGTTTCATAATTTTCCTTTGAAAATTCGTTCATGTATTTGCCATTGCTGTTTAAAATAAAGCTAGGCTAGTTCTTCTTAAGAACTTTGTCTTTTTTGTTTTACTTCCAATCAAGCACTGGTAATATCTTTGATCAAATTAATCTCATAGCTGTACGGAGCTATATATATATATATTTTTATTTAAAAAATGCAAAAGATATCGTGTACTTAATCAAATTCATCTTAAGCACTATACTACTTTTGCTTTTCAAAACAACTGTTTACCATCAAACAACTTTGCTAAGAAAATGTATTTGTAGCGTCCCTCGAATTACCATTGCTGGAAAATATTCAAATAATGCCATTATTTTCCGTGTTACATCGATGATGTCTTCTCTGTTGAGAGTGAAGGATATTGCTAATTCCACATTTAGTACACAATACACTGAGTACTTCTCTATAAGGTAAACCGCTACAAAGATTTCTTTCCACCCTCTTTTATTTTAGTAAATTCCTCACGAAGGGGGATAGCGCAATCTTGTAAGATCGTAGTCGTCCATTTTGGTTTGAGTATACATGTAAAAAGCGGCCAACAAACCTGATGACATATACAAGAACGTGAAGGGAGGGAGAATTTCGACGTCAGTATTCAAAATAACATTTTATGGGGTAAATTCATGCATGTACTAAATGGGACGTGATGAAACATTTACGAGTAGGGCCTACGTAATTCTTCGGAATTTATGTCAATTTCTATAATGAGGCAAATGCTACTATATTCAACTGAATAAACGGTGTCAAATGACATGTGAGAAAATATCTAGTATTCGGATGACTGTTTGATACGAAGTAATGACAATAATTTCTTAAAATATTCATTCAAGATAAATATCATAGAAATTAATTCATGTAATACAACTGTGCTTGTGAGCATGTGCCTAATAAGTAAGCTTGGCTAAGTAATCGTTTTAATGGATTTATAAGCTGATTATCGTTCTCGACATTAAGGTGTTTATAGATAATATGTACCTAAATTAGACTTGGAGTTTATGAACAAATCTCTAACTCGTCCCACTTCTCAATGGGGTAGCAAAAGAGTCGAGGACAGTGTTTTTCTGATAGGGTACGAGCATACATCCATTAATATTATGAAACACATAAAGAAATCCAGTTAAGAGGTACTTCGCGTATCTGGTCCTTTTACAAATCTTAGTTAAGTCAGTTGTAGAAAAATATGTAAAAAAGGAACTGCAACAATATATCAACATTAAAATCGTACTAAAAAATTATTTATGGAACTTGCCGATTCGAATCGCAATTCTTTTAAGGCCTGTGCGAGCAGACAAATCCATTTAACAGTTCAAACTATACAATTCCCTATCCACGAAGTAAAGAGAAGGCAACAATAGAAAGGTACCGTACCACTATTATAGTAGTGCACTCCGCGCATGAAAGGTTAACCATTGTCGGGAAAATAGGCTTAAAGTGACCTACTATAGTTTAGATCAGATTAGTTAAGTAAAAAAATGGATCAGGAGGGACACTCAAGTCCCCATCGAGGACCCTATAGGAGAGAAAAAAAAAACTGACGACACAAACACTCAGACCCGATCGTGATTTGTTGTCATTCCTCTCCATACAATTGGGTGTTGAAGAGGATGAAATAAACCACTGATGGTGTAAAATTGAGGAAGATTCAAGGTGACTTAAGACATTTTAGAAAATACAAGGTGAAACAAGAAGATTCGGCAACGAGAGCTGGCAGATGGGTCAGGGAGCACTATACTAACTATTGAGCTATTCTAGCTCAAAATCTAAACAGTCATGGTGATTGTGCTGTGATAGTCCAAGCCATCAGCTATCATATGGTGGGTAGGACATGCTCTAGCGGCCTTGGAGAGTGACGAGTTTGTTGTGTAAGTCAATGGGAACAATTAATTGTGGTACGACAACCAAAGCAATACAGCCACTCATATATATAGTTGAAATTGGAAGTCAACAAGTATTGAGGTCACATCCTAGAACGCACGTGTGTCTTGAAAGGTTATTCATTGTATAAAAAAGTTGTGTCATTCTTGCGGCATGTCGAACAAGTTGATAGAAACAACAAGGAACAAAGTTCACGATAGAATTAACGGAACTTACATGAGTGTAAAGACACCCACGTGTGTATCGAAAGAGTATATATGGTATAAATGATTTGTATTATGATTTTAAATTAACTCCTAAGTCATTCTTTCGGCAAGGCGAACAAGTTGAGAAGAAATGTAGGCTATACTCCACATTGTTAGTCTCCTCAACGTTTGGTGGCGGTCTTCTCTTATTTTCAAACAGATCACCGCATGAGACTCCGAAATTTGCGTTCCAATTTGTTCTTCCACTAGTGTTGGTACATCTTATAATCGCATAACTGGCGTTTATATCAAGGGCGTAGGAACCGGTGGGGCTGGGGGCGCCAGCCCCCCCCCCCCAGTGAAAATATGGTGGGCGGAAGTATCATTCCGCCCCCCCACCCCCACTTCGCAAGTCAGAAAACCCCTTTTTCATTTCCAAATGAGAAAAAAAATCTCATTTGGAGCACCAAATCTAAGGCCAGGTGAAAATGCAAAATTATTTACAAAATGGAGTGGGTGTTGAAGTGTGCTATATTGCACCAAATTGCATCTGTGCAAAAAAAATCCAAAAAAAGACCCTTCCCCCAGGCCGGCCATCAGTCTTCAGCCCCCCCCCCCCACTCAAAAGTACTTTCCTACGCCACTGGTTTATATGGTACGTAAAGCTGTCAATTCCTAAAAAACAATTGTAGTTACATTATGGGAACAACAGCGCAGGTGTGCATGGCACACACTCTCCAAATAGCATGCAGGAGAACAACTAGCTGATAGACACTTCGCGCATTCTCAACCGACTACCAGGATGTGGAAAACAATGTTACGTCACGTCATTGAGACCGTTAATGAGAATCCAGTAATTTCAAATTCTGAACAACTTCAAGGTGACAATATAAATTGTAATTATTCATTGTATATATGTTGCCAATTTGTGAATCTATGACAGAAGGACAAATTCATAACGTTGCTTACCAGAGCAGAGCGTAGATGATACTTATCATGAA
>KN890489.1:5461-30721 GCA_000934455.1 Apostichopus parvimensis
GGTTCATGGGGGGTGAGAGCAGATCTTTTACCTACAACACAGGTCCATTCCATATGTCTAGGGTTCATGGGGTCGAGAGCAGATACTTTATCTACAACACAGGTTCATTTCATATGTCTAGGGTTCATGGGGGGTGAGAGCGAACTTCTATCTTCAATGCAGGTTCATTTCATACATCTAGGGTTCATGGGGGCACAAGCAGATATTTTATGTACAACACGGGTTCATTTCATTCATCTAGGGTTCATGGGGTGGGAGCAGATCTTTTATCTACAACACAGGTTTATTTCATACGTCTAGGGTTCATGGGGGGGTGAGAGTAGATATTTTATCTACAATGCAGTTTCACTTCATACGTCTAGGGTTCAAGGGGGGTGAGAGCAGATACTTTATCTACAACACAGGTTCATTTCATACGTCTAGGGTTCATGGGGGGCGAGGGCAGATTTTTTATATACACAGCAGGTTTATTTCATGCGTCTAGGGTTCGTGGGGGTGAGAGTAGATCTTTTATCTACAACCTAGGTTTATTTCATGCGTCTAGGGTTTATGGGGGTGAGAGCAGCTCATTTATCTTCAATGCAGGTCCATTTCATATGTCTAGGGTTCATGGGGGTGAGAGTAGATATTTTATTTAAAACGCAGGTCCATTCCATACGTCTAGGAGTCATGGGGGTAAAAGCAGATCCTTAACCTACAACACAGGTTTATTTCATGCGTCTAGGGTTCGTGGGGGTGAGAGTAGATATTTTATCTTCAAAGCAGGTCCATTCTATACGTCTAGGGTTCATGGGGGGTGAGAGCAGGTTCATTCCATACCTCCAGTGTATGTGGGAAGAACAGTGGATCTTTTATCAATCTCATTGCACGGTGGGCGTAATCCACGTCGGTCTCCTTCCATGTGACGTTGTAGGTGAACTGCACCTGTAACCCGGACTCGCTCTCTGACAGCAACATGCCCTCTCTGTTGTGCACAGAGATGTTAGCGTAGATAATCTAAAATGATATAGAGAAATTGAACACGGTATGTTATCGAGGTTTCGACGCAAGGTATTTCCCAAAATCACTCCTTTTGGGAGGAAGGTAAGGCAATGCAGAGGGGAGAAGGTCGGGATGGTAGAGGGACGGTGAATTTTCTGCATCTTTCTTAAGGACTGTTGACTAATATTGACCAGTTTTGTCTAATGACATGGTTAAACATCAGACACCATCATTTCCACAGAATTAAGCACCCAAATTTTGAGAGGAAATTAGCTTTAAGAGGTATTAAAGAGGTACCTGATCTCCGTGGTATTCCAAATAAAAATGATGATGGGTCCAAAGCCTAACTTGATGCTCGTGCGGGAAAAAACTCTTTTCTTGGAAAAGACCGACGAACCCTCGTAACGGAATGTCATCTAAAAACGAGTTGAAAAGAAAGGAAAAAAAGAAGGGTTGGGGAGGGTAAAATAGACTATTCCAAGACACTTTCAAAATCTGCAGCTTGACTTGTGAAAACCACTTACTTACAATCAATATTAAGTATCAGAATAAAGCAGGCTTCGACAAATACGGTCGCCAACTCGCCAATGGCGAGTAGAATTTTGCGATTGGCGAGCAAACAATGCACTACGCTCGACATTTTGGCGAGTGGCTCATTCATTCACTGACTTTATAGGATAGGCTTACTATTAACTTGTGAGCCAATCAAGAAAGGCATATTGCCTAATGCATGTTACAAATCACAGTAGTATTATCAACCACTCATTTTAACTTATTAACGATACTAACACATGGGTACACTGATACAGTAGTCTGATGTCATGTCAAGTGAAAGTTACAGATTGTCAGCCATGCCATTGCTTATTTTTGTGTCCTAAACAATGCTTACAATGTTTCACTGTCATATATTTTCACATATACCATGTTTTAAACACTTTTGTTGAACTACAATATAAATAGATCGTTTTTGCTGTAAACAACTAACAGTAACACTATACGGCGATATCCTAAGTTAGGCCATACTACCTAGGCTTACATCACACACAAAAGTTAGCGGGAAAAAAATGGCGACTAAATTTAACGTTTTGGCGAGTAGAATTTTAGACTCTGTTGCCAGTTGGCGAGTAGTTTTAAAATAATTTGTCGAGGCCTGGAATAAAGGCATTCCTTTTATTTCAGCAATTTTTTAATTGGTCTTTAATTAGCTGGCACTTCTTTTTCATGTTGTATTCTAAATCTGAGGATTATTCACCATGAATGTTTCCTGACTTACCCACAACAAATTCAAAATAGTAAAGATCTTCGATGGCTTCCTTTAAGTGATTCAGCTCCTCAGAGGTCAGCTTAAAAGTGCAGAGGTGTTTGTCCTCCTTGGTATTTTCTGCAGAAGAGCAAGAACGTAAACCATCAGATACATGGATTCATTGAGGAAAGGTCGACATCAGGGAATATATTCATGCACGGTGGGGGGGGGGAGGGGAGGGGGGCATGTGAGATGGGAAGAGGAGAGTGAGGTGGAAACTGCAGATGAAGATGATTTAGATCCTTGAGAGAAGGCTCTGATTTGCTTTTACCAAAGGAAGGAATTTTTTTCGATAGAATTTTCTACTCTGAATGTGTGCTCCAGACACTTTGGGTGGTAGAATGAGAAAGAGGGCAATAGACCAGAATGTGCAGGGCACTGAGCCAGTCCTACAGAGCTATACAGTGCTAGACGGTGACTAAGTGTTCTAGGCACAGTTGAGATGTTGTGAGGAGACAGGTAAGCGAGGAGTGAAGTAAATTGGTACTTTCAGACCAGACTATACGCGACCCTCCAAATGTACAATGCAGTCATTTAAACCGTGTCGTCAGATCAGGATATGTATCACACTGTTGTCGTTTTACAGTACGCTCTGCCGCCCTTCCAATGTGGTCTTTAGTACTGGACAATTTAAGAGCCAAACAGCTTCAAAAGAGGATTCTGCTAACCCACTAAATACACTAAAGAGGAAACAATTGAAATATTTAGTGACGTACTGTCGATTATATTTACCTTTAAATTTGATATCGTACATAGATTCTGCCATTCTGTCGCCGTCCAGAATCTCACCCAGGGTTAAACTTTTTGTTTCAACCTTTAACGAGAGAAAGCAGAACGTAGATGATTATAAACACAACAAATGGTGGAGTTTGGATCGGTTTAATACTCCATAACGAAATGTGATAAGCAGGGATGAGCCAGGGGTAAAAAAAAAATCACAGAACTTTGCAAAAATTGCGGTATAGGCTCCAGTTTGCATATGCTACAGTGTGTTAGGATAATAGTTTTTGTTACAAACCTAACAATTCATGGAGTTTGGATCGGTTTAATACTCCATAAAGAAATGTGATAAGAGAAACCCATGGAGATCCCATAGACTCATGTAGATAATAACAACACGACCTAATTTACCGTCCCTGTAACACTAACTGCAGTTACTCTAACAGCTCTAAATTTGACAAGATCTGGTCTCTTAGCAACATACACCATTCTGCCAGTTGGGTGACCAGAACCTGTACACACATTTTACCATCTAGTCAAAATAGTCATATTTCTGAATGCCTTCAAAACACATAATGTACTTCATAAGCTCAAACCGTTCCCTGTAATAAATTGTAATATTACATTTTAAATGATGTTTTCGCTGTATGTTTATAAATGCTCCGTGAAGTTAGTGAACAACCCCCACACATGAAAAATTCTTGTACATAATGCATACATGTGCAGATAGCGAACCATTTTACACAGTTAATTCCCATTGAGTTTGGTCATTCATAAAAATCAGTTTACAACTTAAACTTGCTTCAAGTTTGCCAAGCTACTGCTGTCATCATTCTGTGAAATGTTTGCAACGATAGTCTAGCTAATATTGGCGTTTGACTAACCCACCAGTCCCTCGCCAAAATGTCGAGCGTAGAGCATTTTCTATTCGCCAAAGTTAAAATTCTACTCGCCAATTGCTGGTTGGCGGCTGCACTTGTCTAGGCCTGGTTTGATTACGAGTCTCCTTCAAGTTAACTTATTATTTTTATTATTTAGGTTTACAGTCTTGTTCAGGGCCAAGGACCTCTCACACGACTTTACAACTTAACCCTGGTCATTGGTAACTTGTCACACCTACACACCAAAGTGTGTGCACAATTCAATCAATCTCTCTTGAGGCACCACAGTGCACCACAACCACGTGTCCCCCGGGGGACTTCCCATAGGGTGCAGCCACAAACCGGCGCACGCAACTATATTTACAAGTTACACTGTACCTCGCAAGTCCCCATTTATACACCTGGGTGAAGAGAGGCAATGGAGATAAAGCGCCTCGCCCAAGGCCACAACGCAATGATCTGGCCAGGACTCAAACCTGTAATCCTTAGATCACAAGTCCACTGCCTTAACCACTTAACCACAACGCCCTCACTTACCGTTTCTGGTCTGCAAACGGGCAGTTGATAATAATGGTATGTCTCGTGAGGGTTGTAGTACGGTCCAACTTTGTTGACATAAATGTGTACCTGTAGAATTTAAGCAGGAAGTAAAAAATGTTTAGTCAGATTTATTTATAACAGAAACCTATGTTCAATAATAATGAAACGGTTGTTCAACAGTTAGCCAACCATTGTGACCACAATTGTGGTTTATCAAGACAGTGTACTAAAGAGTAAAATGATAATAGAATGGATAAAAAACAATGGTTTCAAATGTGAAAGTCTTTATATTAACGGTTGTTCAACAGTTAGCCAACCATTGTGACCACAATTGTGGTTTATCAAGACATTATACTAAATAGTAAAATGATAATAGAATGGATAAAAAACAATGGTTTTAAATCTAAAAGCCTTTATATTAAGCTTTCATGGATACAGAGAACAATATTGTACTACACATACAGTATATGTTAGTACTGTTATAATACAGAGCAATGGATACATATGTATACAACAGCATGTGAACATCAAATACACCATACTGTATACAGACCACAAACAGATCTGAAGGTAAACAGACTTTACCATTAATAGAAAACATGGTCTGAACAGCATTTCATACTGTAGTAGTATATACATGAGGTTAGCTGTGCAATTTCCTGCAGATTTTATTCATTTTATTATCATTTTATTATCATCTTATATTTCATAACCCAGACATGAATATATTCAGACTTCTTTCTTTAGTAATGCAATCATCCCATTCAAGCACTAAACACTAGCAGTGCTGTACATACTGGAACAGCTTAGAGGTAGAGAGTTGCGGATATTGCAAGTAGATGACCGTACAAGTGGGTACATACAGGTACATGCAAGCTACAAGGGTACCGGTGTACTAGACTAGGGTAAAAAGGCACAATGTTGGTGCATGCCAAAATTCTAACTATCAACAATTTTCTGATTACTTGAAATGATAGTACTCTACATTACGCGTGTAAGGCAATCTTTGACAGAATCGATGAAAAATTGTACTTAAGGACAATGGTCTTGAACTCATTAAAAGCCCTAGATAAACAAAAACAGCACTTTGAATGTATGGCAGCCAATTCTTAAACTGTGATGTTGTAATATCGTAATTCAAACTATTCTATATTTTTTTTTGGGGGGGGAGGGGTGCATAGGAGGGTGGGATGGGCTGTACATAAGTCAACATTATTAAGATGATTTAAGCTACCCGTTAATAAAATCGAACTGAATGAACATGAAATTTATATACATCTCACAAAGGAAGATAAAATTACTGATAATTTACGGGAGAATCCGTTTAAAACAGAGTTTGTCTGCACAATGTGCACACATAAATAAATTTGCTGAACAAGTTATTTACAGTTTTTCTGGTTCTTTTTGGATTCCCGAATGGGAAAACATAAGGTGTCACATTTACCGACCTTGCAAACTTGTGAGGGGGACCGTGAACTGCAAAGTCAGCAATAACTATAATGCAGATCGTAAAGTCGGTAATTACTGTTACAGTTAGATTCGTCCAACACGTCAACATACAGATATGATGTACTTTAATCAAACGGCTAGACCGCCATTCTCAGAAAGGTTGCTATCACTAAAATCGTAGGGTCTGAACTGTTTGTCAATGTTAGAAAAAACAATTCAATAGACCTGTAGAATAAACTTATCAAAGGAACATTAAAACATAATTAATTGTTGATATTAATGGCTGATAATATTATGTACAGGTAGTTAAAATGTCTTTAAATGTTAAAATACAGTATGCTGTGTTTGATAGAGAAATTGTTAACCCCGTGTTAACCCCCTTTACAATAGTCCATGTTTCTTGACGTTTGATAGTACCATTATGCAGATTGGTTTTGAATAAAACGAAAAATGGATATATATATTTTTAACGAAAATAACTGCTTCCAAGGCAGACATATAAGGAACACACATATTTTTATTGTATTCTGAAATAAAGTTCTCATTCGACTACTAAAAAAATTTATATTACAGGCCAACCTTACACATTACAAGTAGAACCCCTGTGACATATATCTTACACGTTACAGGTAGGACCCTTGCAATGTCACCTGTGAATTAATCAGGTCACACATCCAGAGTCTATGCATGCCAAGTTCTTCAATACTGCCCTTTTCACCTTTTCAGGAAATATTTCCTACTGTAGTTTTGATTTTTTCTTTAGGGCCATGCAAACTCTAAATTCTTTTTAGCTGAGAACTAGTCATTTCAAAGCATCCACTATTTATAATCAAATTGAGTATAATAACGACAAAGGGGAAAAAAACAGACACATTGAGAGCAAATGACAAAATAAATCAAACTGTCCATGTTGGCAAGAGTACTGTATACCTATTCATTATTTGTACAGTGTTTTCCAGTGGATACTGAACAAACCATGCTAAACCAGCATACTGTACATTACACACTTTGGATATGATCTTTAGTAATTTACATGACACTAAAAGCAGATATTAAGCATCTGGATTTTAAGAAAACCTACAAAAAGGTAGGGGAAAAAAAGCAAATTTTCATTCTTTCATGAATAATTTCATGAAGAAAAGTAGGTCTGCAAATAGGTTAATGGAACAAGATTTTTAGGCAAGCTTCCCCAAAAAAGAGAAATTTTGGTTTGTTTCTTCCTATTTGCATGATTATGTTGATTTACTAAAACCTGTTATGACACAACATAATGTCAACAGACTCACTCAATGCTAATCTGAAAGAGCTCTGTTGAACGACTGGCAATTTAAATATCAACAAAATCAGTACTAGAAAAAGATGAAAATGATACAAATATTGCATATTAAAATAAACAAAGAGCTCAACCACATCCCTTAAAGTAAGCAAATGATTCTGCTGGATTTAGATTCTAAACATTTGATTTTACATCTTAAAGCAGTATATAGAGAAGATAATGTGAATTAATTTACAATCTTGAGACTTGAGAGGCTAGTTTTATTGACAGTAGAATCTGAACATTTGATTTTCGCAAAGCAGTATATTGAGAGAAGATCATGTGAAATTGACTTACTAGCTCTTCAAAGGCTAATTTTATTTAGATTTTGAACATTTGATTTTCAATCTTAAAGCAGTAAATACAGTAAGATCATGTGAAATTGATTTACTATGCTCCCCAAAGGCTAATTTTATTTAGATTATGAACATTTGATTTTAAGTCTTACAGCAGTTTATAGAGAGGAGATAATTTGAAATTGATTTACTGGCTTCAAAGGCTACAGTAGTTTTATTTAGATTCTGAACATTTGATTTTTAATCTTAAAGCAGTATATACAGTACGATCATGTGAAATTAATTTACTATGCTCCTCAAAGGCTAGGTATATTTAGATTCTGAACATTTGATTTTTAATCTTAAAGCAGTATATACAGTAAGATCATGTGAAATTGATTTTCTATGCTCCTTAAAAGGCTTGTTTTATTTAGATTCTGAACAGTCTTACAGCAGTATATAGAGAGGAGATAATTTGAAATTGATTTACTACGTGCTTCAAAGGCTAGTTTTATTTAGAATCTGAAAATTTGATTTTTAATCTTAAAGTAAAGATCATGTGAAATTGATTTACTATGCTGTAGTACTTTTAAGTTTGCCAGAATATCTTCAGTTTTGTAAATATTCTGAACATTAAAATATATCTTACTAAATAACTAACTGAACCTCAAAGGATTTCTTTAGTGCCAAGGTTTGTTTGTTCTTTGTTTCATCAGAGGATCATTAATGTTTGGTACGAACATCGGTGGCTTTGAAAAGACTGCAAAATGCATCACATCCACTGATACAATGTATGATGTTTGTACTTAGACACTGAGGCCATACTATAGCTGAAAACCAGAGTTAAAAAGTGAATAATATTTCACATCAAGATAGTAAAATGCATTGCAGCCGTTGACACATGTTGTTTGTGGTACTTAGACACTGAGGCCCATACTCTAGTTGAACCAGAGTTGAAAAGTGACTAATATTACACATCAAGATAGTAATCCATTGTTATCCATTGACATCCATTGTTAAAGTAGGGAAAGTGTAATTGCTGTGGAGGAACATTCTACCCCCCCCCCCAAGCCACACTCCCTTAGGCATTTAAATTCAGAAATAGATGTGTATGTCCAATGTTAAAAAGTCCTACATGGTTACACTACAGTACCCCTATTAGCATTGTACTATACAGTTTGTGCAGGGTTTGTAAACTAATGAATTAGTTATTAGCATGAGCAACACTAGTTTGTTTGACTTTAATATACCTGTACACTCTCACAAGGAATACCCCATTGTCTCAGTTCCATTGATATGTGCAAACCGTGTCAGCATGGGAGTTCAATACAAACATCCAGAACAATAGGCCAGGCGTGCGGTCTTCAGTGTAAAATTCACTACGTACAGTACAGTACAGTACAAGCTACCTTGTCAAAGGAACTTCCTTCCATACTCTATGCCAGTGTACTCAACTTTTTATTTTTTTTAATTTAATTTTGGTTTCCTGCTAATTCCATACATAAAAATAACTATAACCATTACCACTACCAGAAAGACACTGGGATTAGTGATTCCTTGTCAAAGTTTTCTATGAGAATATTCAATGTACTGTATATTAAAGTGCAAACAAGGTTCTTAAATACTTCATAAGGTGAAACTTTCATATACCAAGTATGAAGTGCAACAACGTTTTATCCTTTTAAAGTTATCGTTATAACAACGTGTTCAGAATTTGAATATTAGGAGTTCTTATACTCAATAACGTGGATCCAAATCAAGAGTTTGAAAATCCATCCAAGGTTTACTTTTGGTGTTGACAGCGTGCTTGCAAAGTGTTCAGACTTGGGGCTTCCGTTTACCTCAACCGACCTTCAACCGCCGCTTATTTTGACTGGGTCATAGCGATTTAATAATAATGTGGATCTACATATCAAGTATGAAGCTCATCCAAGCTTCAATTTGTGAGTTTTCTGGGGTTTTCTGACTTTGCTGTATCTTCAACTCAAATTAAGACCTTAACCTAATGTCTTTTAATTCCTTTCTATTCTAGTTGTTGAACACACTTACAGGGTAGAGGGTAGCTCAATATTGTGTCATGTATAGGAATGTACAGTAATTGTGCCTGAATCATTTTGTGTACAACAGTAATTATTTTAATGTAATTGTAGGTCTTCCTCATTTCCATAGTATAAGTAGATAACTTCAGGCTTTTTGGCAGCACTGGGCATATTGACCAATCATCTTTAGAAGGACTTCCTGCAATGCCAAACCTATCTTGAACAATATTTCACACTGTTAGTTGAAAACTATATATTAATGTCTTGCCGCCCCTCACTTAAGATATGGTTGATTGAATGTGACCTAATATACTGTAAATGGCTAAACCAGGAAGTTGGATTACAATAGGGGGAGGGTCTGGGTTAAAGCTCTCCAAAAGCTTCAACTGATTGTGCCTTTCGATAAAGGAAATACATAAAGCTGTTCATTTTCAAAGAATAATACTTCGTTTAATAAGCTGCTAATCTGACAAACCATGAAAGATGAGGTTTTACCAAGCTAATTTTGCCAAAAACAGTTTCACTAATTAAAAGAAAGTAATGATCGAAAGTATCAAAAAATGTATCAGCTGAAGACAGATTTCATTCATGTATTCTGTAACACTGTGCCTCTTGATTTAAACAAGCCAATGAGAGAACGCATTGTAATGCATATTCAGTAGTAACTAAGCTCTCCTTAGTCGTAGAACAGGTGACTGTCGATGCGACTAGCAGACTAGTGACAACAGTTATAAGTGTGCAAAACCTACTGTAGCCTATGGTCACACATAATACTACACTTGGTATCACTTGGTATCTTGTTAAATACAGGCCATGAGGCGGTTATTTATTGCATGACGCTAAGCTAACATGAATGCGGGAGGAGGGCTTATGGAGTACAACTTTATGTCAGGTGGCTTCCAATTCAACATTTTAACTCAAATTTGGAATCTAAAACTTTAAACCTTGAGTAGTATGCATGTGTTACACCGGTGACATCGTCCCTGTTCAGTGTTGCATATTCATTACTAAACTAACATCTAGGTGTGGTCTAGCACTTATATTATAATGATAAACATTTTAAAAAAATCTTTCAAAATTGTACCGTTTTTAGGCTGTTTCCGTTGGTTTAAACAACTATTTTGTCATTTCCAGTCATTAAATGACATATATTTCATCGATGGAACAACACCAGTGGTACAGTGAAATATAAAGGAAAACATAACATTAAACATTATCTAATGTTTGTTCTCTTTTCAGTACGCACGTAATCACTTTCACTTCTAAGGCTAGAATAATCTTTTCGTTGATTTATCTTTGAAACCTGATCAATACATTTGGGATGTTTGCTTAGCTGTCAAAGTTCTCTGTATTTATAGTAGCATTTCACCAAAATGCAGATTTTTTTTTTGTAGAAATATTCTTTTCTTCTGTGCATACATGTATCTTTGTAATACACAATGCTATGAGGATGTGGGCTCAGCAAACACTTTCATCCCCCAGAATATCATTGTAAGTCGCTGGGTCTCACTCCTCGAAACAGCCAAAAGTACATTAAGAGTATGTACATTGAGAGCATTGTGGTCAAGTGGTTAAGGCAGTGGACTTTTGATTTAAGGATTGCTGGAGTGCTTGCCAGATCATTACGTTGTGACCATGGGCAAGTCACTTTATCTCCGTTGCCTCTCTTCACCCAGGTGGGAGTTTAAATAGGGACCTGAGAGATAAACTGTCAGTTGGGCGCTGTTTAGCTGATGCCATGTAGAGGGATTTGTCTCTATGTTTGACAGGTTATCGTTGTCCAGGGTAATATTGTTATGCGCCTTGAGCAACGTTATCGGTGGATTTGTCTGCGCTTTATAAATCCTCAATATTATTATTATTATTATTAAAGAGTGTTCTCAGTTTTCCTAAAGATACAGATACTTTTCAGCATTTTTGATATGAAATCAACTTCAGCCACTAGAAGATCCATTGAAACATTACCACCATCAAAACATGTAAACGGTCCTCAAAACTTCCAGCCCTCCTTTAAACATACTGTGTATGTTTAAGATAAAGGGGTCAACCACAATACCATGTCCCCAGATTTCCTAGAAGAAATATGGTCACTTCATCTTAATTCATCACTTTAATCAGATAGATCTAAAACTTACAGTAAGCAACAGTGAAAAATCTTTGCAAACATTTCGAACCAAAGTGAAACGATCACGTTAAGCTTGAATATCGTAACCAGAACAAAGACAAGCTGGTTGAACGACTCAACGTCAACATCAACAACAAGAGTGACCTGTTTCTATCAATTTCCGTCCTGCCACACTTGTTTTTGTCCCCCCCCCCACCCCACATAGATGGACCCTCACGTTGTCCACTAGGTGGTTTTCTACTTCCTGCCTAGTTTGTTATTTGCAAGTGTTTATTCCATCAATAGTTGATAGTTTAGGAAGTTTGGGTAATTGTTTAGATATTTTTTACCTTCAAAAAAAAAAATTTCTCAAGAAATGTGGCAGAATGGCTTTTCAGTAATGTTATTAGAGAAAAAAGTTTGAGTCCGAAAGACGCAAGCCCCCCACAAAGCTTGCGTAAAAAAAATTATTTAGCCAATCAAATCACAGGAATTTTGGTAAAGCATCATTGTCTATTGTTGACAATACAGTTATGCTCATTTTTCTGAATTCTATCCTGCCCCACTGTGAGGGCGCTTCTTTCATCTTTGCAAGTTATCACTATTTCTTTAAATCAAAGTTTCTTAGTCGAAGAGTTTATTTCCTTACTGGCGGATCGATACTTTTCATAGCAGTGGAAGAACAACATCAATATAACTATTATCACATTGCAAAATGCTATGCAACATTACTATACACAAGTGCAAAGTTCAACAGCAATATTCACAAACAGAACTGCAGCACTTTACAAGAGAACAAGTTCAAGATCAACCAATATTAATAATTGTTATTAAGTCACATGTTGTAACTTGAATTTCGTTGATTACCACTCCACAAAGTCACTGAACAGCTATCGCTAATCCGATTAGTTTTGCGGCGGACGTGTTTCTACCCGTGAAGGACTATTTTTTTGTTACCAGATTAGCGGACGGTTTGTCTGTGCCAGTTAAGCTGTAAAATAGGGGGGTATTGAGGTGACGAGATGTGGACGAGCTTTGGACGAGTTTGGTCGATTTGGACGCGGACGAGTGTCAAATTGGACGAGACGGTACTATAGAAAAGCTTCAGCAGTTTTGACAGAATTTGGTCAGTTTCATATCAATCTGAGGATCACGAAGTAGCAATTCTTGTGGTGATATTCCTTGAAGGTTTGACATAGTATCTATAGCAGAGTGGTTCATCACTTAGTCCTTTCTGATATACATATCAGGCACAAACATTGACATTGTGCAAGACTCCTTACACTGTAAAGCTTTGCTATAGTATGTCAATCAAATCTCTCCTATATATACCTGGATTCTCTTAATAAAGTTGACAGTTTCTTTGAGTTTATGTAGATAATTGATTTCGGTAAGTTCAATTTCCCTCATGTCAACTCCTGTAATGTTCCTAAAATGCAGTAATCACACTTCAAAGATATGTTCGGTCTTTTCTACCTCGTAGCAAAGGCACATATCAGGTTATTATGTTTATTCTTATAATTAGATTTGACATTTATCATGTTGAGTCTAACTTAGTTTGACAGTTGTATACTGCCTCTTCAGCTTCCAGTTCTGTCTAATAGCTTTGTTGTATAAAGATGTTATTTGTTAGGAATCTAAGTTTGGTACCAGTTTCCTCTTGATCCAGGTTCTTTAGTTCAATTACAATGTTATGTTTGACTTCTATCTTCCGCATGTATACATCTAGGGCTTAAAATTACTAAGCTATAGTATGTGCAAATAATACAGCCTAGCAGTTTCTTACACAGGAAATTGGAATCATAGCCTATTACCCTACTTGAAACAAAATTCTGATCCTTCAGAACCGCCTCACTGATTTCTTCCTTCTCTCAGTCAGAATAGAGTGACTTAAAAACATTGCAATTGTATAACAACCCATCGTACACCATTCAACGGGTAGGCAAGGCATTGACTTACTAGCAATTCACTGTTACTTGTTAGCCTATCCTACCTAACGTACTGTAGGCTTATGTTAGTCCCAATTTTCCAAAATCCTTAAATTTATAGATAATTTCAACGTCGTCCATAAGTAACAGGACATTCATCATATTAAACTTTAGGGTAAACATTACCTGATCGCCATCTTTGAAATGATTGTCTGCGGCAAAACACTGAATTATGTACAGAAGTGCCACGAAAAGTATCGTCGTGGACGTCGCCATTTTTACGTTGCTGTACAGTTCGTGTTTACGTAGTGACCTTTGACATTGACTGAAACTTTATAACTGCTCATAATAAGCTCAGTGTTAGTCAAGCATAATACTTGTAGGGCCGCTATTCGTTTCGGAATATCGGAAATCATTTTATTTATTCTTGGGGTATTCAAAATAACAAAACTTCTAAATATGATGGCTGGTGATCTTGTCAACATGGTGGTAGGATGAAATTGTTAGATTAAAAGTGAAATGTAGCTACGAATTGCTGGTCGTAAGCATTGTTGTAAGCATAATACAACTCTGTGATGTTTACTTGTGAAAACATCAACAAACTATAGCAAGTTGGCTAAAATTAGTGAAATTATACAGTGAACAATTAGACGAATTACAAACTGTAAGATAATTTAATAAACAGAGTAGCAATTTTGAATTTGAATCAAAATGACAAATTCCTTTAATATGTGGTTGAATTCAACATTGTGCTACAAAATTAATGACAAAATTATTATTTATCAAATGACGTCATCATTTCAATAGTCCAACATAGCAAAATGATACTAGTCACTTACAGTCGTAAATCTCGTCAAATTCAATATTTTTTAACAAATTGATGAGCCTGGGAAGATGGCCGGTATTACCAAAAAAACAATAACAACGCAAAGAGCAACGTCCGAATGTGTTTTAATAATTGTTTTCTTTAAATTATTTAATTAAAGGGAACTGCTTGTTTATTTATTTATTTTTGGTTGACATTGTCTGTATTTTGACAGTCTAGTTGTGTATAAGAGCCAGGGTGAAACTTACCATATAGTAGAGAGGAGAGGCGGAAAAAGTGACAGACAGGATGGTGGATGAGGATGATCAGAAAGGCCTAGAGAGAGGAAGGGGTGTGATCCCACCCCCACCCCCCCCCCTTCGTTATATAAGGAATACAGCATTCAAGATTGCGCAATGCTTAACAGCCAAAACCCCCTTTTAACCCTTACCCGCCGGGCGCCTCGCGTGCCGGACTTCAAGGTGTGCTAACGACCTTAACTATGACGTGCAGTTTTAGCAGACTCAGGAAGGGCAACAAATGATCAACTAGATCCCCCCCCCCCCCAAAAAAAAACAATGATGTTTACAGTTTGCAAGCACTTTAGGTCGCAGATGAATGAATTTCGCTTGAAGTCAACTTCTGAAAGACTCAACGTTTTTCCCATACGGTAAGAGCTGCTAGTGAAGTTTGTATTTGAGTAGCAATCTAGCCATTGATTGTGGGAAGCAGTTCCTGCACAGGACATCTCTGTAACCCTTTAATCTCCTAAGATGTTTCACCTCTTCTTCAGCCCCCCCCCCCACCCCCGCTATTCATTGTTCATTGGTCCAATTTACATGGCTGTCCATCTGTCTAGTTTTAATATGTCCTTTCTGTTTTCATTTAAGTTTGCCTTTGAACAAGATTCTGCTAGGATCGAAACGTCAGTAACTTTTTGTGAAAAGCAACTGTTTACTATAATATGTATCTGCGACATGTCAACATTCGCTGGATTAAATGTGAGGTACCGCCCTCTATTTTACATACACACGCGCACACTCACGCACAAATAGATTCAACAATTTCACGTTTCCATATATAATATATATACACATATATACTGAAGTCAATAACAATAAAGCCTACTCCTTTTCACACATAAGCACGAACACACGAACGCACACGAACACACACGAACACACACGAACAGGTGTGTTTTACATTCAGACCAAGGACTCCATTGTTTTACCCTATTGTTCAAATCCACGTACCCTAACCCTAACAATACTACGAACAAAAGAATGCGTTGGGATTCTTTTTAAATGACGTCTGAGGACTAGAATTCCTTCGTTCAAGTCCTCAATCAGAAAGAAAACACACACACACGCACATAAAATCTATTACATGTGGATTGCACGAAAATAAGTATATATTGCTCCTAATATGCTATAACTTCGTATACTCACATATATATAAAATATAAACAATCACATCCAATGCAACGGATATTTCACTGCCCTCCTCAAAGCCCTGTTCCCTCGATCTCTGAGACATTCCGAATTGTTTAATATCCATGTTTTCAAAGTGGGACGACAACAACCCTATTTAAAGACAAAATGCGGGTAACGAAAAAAAAAAGGAATTGCCGAGATTTCTGGGGGAACAAAAAAGGAAGGAACATTTTTGAACGTTATACTTACTTAAAAAGTCGCAATTTTACAACAAAGCACCTTCATTATAAACAATTCCTCAAGGGGTGGGGATATACAGACAGTGGCGGAGCTAGGGGTATTGGTCAGGGGGCGAGAATGGACTGTAGGGGCGCTTTCGACACTATCTAAGCGGAGCGCCACCGCAGGTTAGCGCGGAGCGTACATAATTTTTTTGAGTAAAGATACTCTCTAGATCGCCTGAAATGACCCTTTCCGGGCCTTGCTTATTTGCAGATAATGTGACAAATGTCAATAGGTAGATGAGATCGCAATAACAAAGTCAATAATCGCGAATAAGTATAAAGTGGTAAAAAGCTGAAGAGGGCGCCAGCAGTCCATTTGAGTCCGTCAGGGGGGGGGGGGGCATCTGTCCCCCTGACTGTATGGACGCTCCGCCACTGTATATAGACGTATATACGTAGACCCCTTCCCCCAGGCCAAGTATATCGCCACTGGAATGCAGCCAAAATCCATGGAGCTCAAAATTGGGGTCAAAAGTCAAAAAAGTTTGAATACAATCGGGTCTTTGTTCAACCTTTCTCAATAACTGATAATTGGCATAAACAACTTTACCACAGTGCCCTGTAGCCTATATCGGAACCTGAATGGAATTTCTTTTTAAGACATTGAGCAACCTTTATACCCTAAATTTGGAGGCACTATGGATAATTGTTATTAAAATATCTATATTACCATACGATCGTGCTGGAAATTTTGAAAACTAATATAACTTTTAAAAACTAATATAACTTAATATTAATACATTGTATACATATAGAGAAAAAACACGTGGAAAGAAGTTGGGATAAATCCATTCTTCTTTGTTGAAATTTTAATTTAACTGTCACATATCCTAGTCTGCACATTTATCGACTCGATAATATTAGAATGTAATATTTTCAGTTACATTTTTTATCATTTGGCTATAAATTCATTTACTTTTCTCTAAATTTTTAACAAAATGCAAGAAGATTAAAAAACTCATGATTCCTCCTAATATTGATCTTTGTTTTACATTTTGTCTGGATTTTTATAAGCTGGGAAGTTTTTTATTGGAACGTACAGTAAAAAAACAAAATGAGTCAAAAAAAGTCAAAAAAAAGTCAAAAAAAGTCTCTAAGCACAATATTGTCAAAGCAGAGCCATATATTGTTTTCTTATGTTTTGTCTTTAAATTTGGCTATAAATTCATCATTATTCTTCTCTATATTTTAACAAAGTGCAAGAAAGATTAATAAACTCATGATTCCTCCTAATATTGATCTTTGTTTTACATTTTGTCTGGAATTTTATAAGTTCTTATTTTTTATTTTATTGGAACGTTACAGTTAAAAACAAAATAGGTCAAAAAAGGGTCTCTATACACACAATACTGTCTGAGCAGAGCCATATATTGTTTCTGATGTTTTGTGTAAACTGAGTTTTCCGTTCGAAATTGTAAATAAGCCCGGTGTATGTACATCCATGTGTGTGCGTACACACACACACATATATAAATATGCATATTTATATAAACATATATACATATATATATATATATATGCGTGTGTGTGTGTGTGTGTGTATGTGCGAGGTTTTGTAGAAAGAAGGGGGAGAGAATATATTGGCAATAGCTTTATCCAAAATCTCACACTTAAATAAACAAAAACGAATGTTTACTTTCCTTATACGTAAGTATACGTAAAATGCAAAAGGATAAAATTAATTTCCTCTTTTCACTGCAGTTTCTATTTATTTGGCCATATAAGCTGATATCACCACCAACGTATACACACTGAGTCCCTGCAATCAAGGTCCTCCTAAAAGAACCTATAAATGGTAAGAGACACATACCCCTCAGGCTATGGTAACGGCTGATCCAATCGCCATTGTGAGAAAGTGGTTGTAACGAGGGGGAAAAAAGATGCCAAAACTCGCTACTCCGTACCTTATCATAAGAAAAATGGAGAAGGTTACTCAATTCCCAAAGTTTAGCTAGTGCTCCCTAAACCACCTGCCAGCTCTCGCTGTGGAATGTTCTTGTTTCACTCAGGATTTCCTAAAATGCCAAAAATCACCTTCAATCCAATCCTCCAGATTTTTAGACAATCAGTAGTATATTTAATTATCTTCATTATCTATGCATCAAAAAGAACGAAGATGTATCAAAAATTGCCCCCCTTCCCCCCCAAAAAACAAACAAACAAACAAACAATTACTACATTATAGGTCACTTTAGGACTTCTTTCCGACATTGGACGCGCACCCAACTGTGGTACGGTACTTGTAACACAGTAAACAGTTATATAACTGGAATCATTACAGCAAAGAAGTAATGAATCGAGGGTATACCTCACATTTCAACGTGAACCTAATTCAGCGGTGTCTATAGACCTATAATGTGAGCAATTTTAATGTGAGCATTATTAAATAATAATGCGAGCAATTTAACGGATACATTTGCACCTTTAACATGTCCGTAGTTTTAGCTTCACAATCAACATATATCTTGAGTAGCCTATCCGAGAAGGGTTATATGGACTCGACGATACACGGAAGGGTTACCATTTGATGTTATGCGGGACCACATACGTTCCTAAAAGCAGACATTTGTTCTTATAAAATATTATTGGTTTCGATAGCGATATTTGGGTGTTAGATATCTGGTCACTAAATTTATGAAATTCACTATATGCTGAATGCATGAATTAAATTATATTCTTATTCTTATAGCCTATAAACCCATAGACGATAATTGACAGGATAGAACAATAGGCCTATCGTGTTATTCTGATATGAGAAAATTTAGTAAAATACTTTCATGGATTCAATGACTATGCAATATACTTCAAAGCAAGAATCAGGGATTGTGTAAAAGTTTGGATTTTCGAAAACCAATTAAACGTCCAAAGGGTTAATTGGTAACCCCTGGATTACGAATAACGATAATGCACCTTTTAACCGTCAAGTCTGAACCGGACAAACCTACTTCTAACGAGAGAATATAGTTTTGGTTCTTTAAATACTTCTACTTTCCACGTGGGGTTGGGGTTGGTGGGGGGGGGGAGGTTGGGCTGGTCAGAATACTTATAGTCCGGACAAGCTTAAAACCGCACATTTAAAACAACATGAACTGCATTAATTGACAATGCGCATGCGCGGTCAGGTATATATAATCTTAAACGTCGAAAGAGAGAAAGAAAGAAATTTATAATTTTTCTCCCTCTCCTTCCTTACCCTACATGCTAGTTGCGAACTGGATTCCGTATGAGATTCGTACACAATGACAAAGTTTTGACTTTACTGCAAGGTAACTAAGCCCCCCCCCCCCCACTTCATGCACTACCAACTCGCAAAAGGGGCCCACCTTCAGATAAACCCTAACCCCTACCGTATGGCATATCATTGTTGCATCTCTCTTTAATTTTAGCTCAAATTGAAAGTGCAGTGAGATTGACTGAGGCCCTGTCAGTTTGAGACCATGATATGCACAACCATAGCACTATACATACTTCTGTTTCTACGTGCCATATGTTATGGTCCTTGCTCATGGGCCGAATTCATCTACTTCACTATTTCTATCATCGATCCCGTGAACAAAAGCACTTATACTTAGGGCATCGTACAAGTCCATTCAACTACATGTAGTTGTTGCTTTTCCAATTTAATAAACTACAAAGCAGTAATAGTTTATCCACAAGCCGGATATGATGGCTTCGCAGTGCGGGTATTGCAACGGATGGATTCACTTAGGCTAATCCGCTTCCTGAACGAAATATTCATCCGCAAGTGAATACTAGTTAGTTTAGTTTAGCCGAAGATAATCTTTTCAATGATATTTCTGAATAACTTGAATCCAATTCGATAAAATATACAATTCTTTTCGATTTCGTATAACGAAACATACCATCTGCAACTGAAAAGTAGTAGTTTCAATACGCATTATAGGCCAAGGAACTATTTTACTTGAACTACTGAACACATATGTGATTGTTCCAGTTAATCCCATCAGTTTCCGTACGTATGTGATGCATTCCAGTGGCCTTGCAGCATAGACGAAAGTGAACAGAAGCTATAGTCTGAAACACAACGACATTTCGTCATCAGAGAACGCACTAACCGGGGAAGTTTTTGAAGATTTCATCAAAACAAGGAATCCAGACGAAATTTAGGACATCCGGGAATTTCAAAAGAAGGTGACAAAAAAGTGAATGTTCTTAACTTTGACCATGAACTTGAGACACGATGTGAAGTAAACACTGCAAAGTCTTCTCATTAGTCATTGTACTGGCACTGTACTTTCTACTTTGTATAACTCGTTCGCGTTGACTGCCGATTGTCTGTCTAATATTTTGGTCAAAATTGTAAACAAACGGACGTTAAATAATGTTTTAATATAAAGTAACAATTAAGTGTTCGACACTGCAAGATCTACTTCAACAATGGTATATTTGCTTGATTATCAATTTTTCAATGAGAGAACTGGCTTGAATGTTACGGTGTTTTGTGGTTAGGCCTTGGTTGTACTTATTTCGCGGAACTAGTACTACCGTGCCTTGTAAGTGTGAAAATACCATAGAGCAGATATTCTGCTCTACTGTATGGAAAATACCAACATGTAGGCCAAGAACGCTAACGTTAGGCCACTTGGGAAGGAGTTTTGACTAGAGAGAGGGAGAGAAGAAAAAAGGCTAGAATGCATGTCATAGTTTGTATGAGTAGAAAGTTAAAAATTAACTGCTTTAAAACTAGAACAATTGGAAGAAAGAAGTACACAAATAAAGGTTAGGTAAAAAGTGAAATCAGAAATTTCAATCATTACATTTGTATGACTGTGAGCAGCATTTACTACTATAGGCTAGTTTATATGATAGAGTAGACCATCCAGCGATTTGAATATTTTAAGTTATCGAAAAAGGCATAAAGGCATTGAAGACTCGCCCCAAACCGTGTACGGCCATCTGTATGTACTGACTGTACACTAGCATCTAATTACCGACGTTAGCAAGCTGTGAGTGTATTTTCTGTGTTCGATGGTGGTGTCTAACACTTCTGTTACACCTCATTCGAAACTAGGTCAGATTACCGGCATTAGACGTTTCTTTTTGCGAGAGTCTTCACACCCTATAAGCAACTTGACATAGTTACTGGAAATATTGCCCATAAAAGTCCAAAAGTGTTCATCAAGCCATTGACAACAAACGTACCATTGCAAACTAGTGCAGTTTGTGCATATGGTTAGGGTTAGGGATTAACAGAACTCTCAAAAATAAAGAAGCTTCTCTTTTTTTTATCACTTTAAGCACAGATAGTACTTGTTAGCACCATATTCTGCTTTAACTTTGTACGCACATACTGAACACCTAGTTTGTAATGGTACGTTCAACAACAATGACGTGACAAACACTAATGGATAGATATTCAACATATATTCATATTTTCGGTGCCAATTTTTACCTTACCATCGCATTGCATAGTAACTCAAATATTCATACCAATTTTCCGACTAGACTTGGTAACCATGGTTGCAAACACTCTCAGGATTTAATTATTTATCAGTGAAATAATTTTAGAGAATTAAATGAGAACAATTTATTGTTGAAATGGTCTTGTCACAATGATATGTTTTTCATAATTTTTAATGAGCAGTTAGTGACTTTGGATATTACCTTTCATTTATGAAAGAGAAATCGTGCAGAGGTGTGCTTAATTGTTTTAGAGAAAGGTATCCAGTGCAGTTATCCAAAACAGCAGATGCGAAAATGGTCACGCAAAATCACCTGCTCCTAGCCACAGTAGAACGCTTGTAACAACGTCAACGACCAAAAACACACCTACATTCTTTAAATAGAATTGATATCATTAAAGGATTTTTATTCTTTTGTAGGCATAATAGGTCTTTATTGGTGGTTGAAAGTGTAACCCTGTACATCCATTCCATCTCAAAAGTCATCTAAAGGAATCTAGCCAGGTCTCAAAATTCAGGCAATTTTGCTGACTAAATGCCAATGAATTTTAACATTTTCCAGTACTTAGAAAAAAAAGGCAGTTGCATTTTCTGCCAGTAGACATTAAGACCATAACCAAATGATCAGTCGGGTAACAACATTTCATTTGTCAAAAAATTACTATGGTTTCCATACCTACTATTTAGTATCAGTAAATATGATTGCTGCACCCATTAACCTGTATAGTAACTGATGTATGCTGTTCATGCTAGTGGTAATTTGCTCTTAGACAGTAGATTTTTCAAACACTTGTACATTTTAGTGTCTCAAAGTGTGAAATTCTACGTCTGAGGCAGTTGGTTAACATGTGATATTGAACATATTTTGACTTGCGTTATGGATTTATACATCCGCTTGCAGTGTTTACACCTGATTTGTATGGATCGTAGAAGTCTTGCGATAAATGCTTTTCCTCAGGCCGGACCTTTATAGCAATTTTAGGAGCTGTTATCAGCCTCACCTTGATGTAAATTTCATCCAAATTCATTCGTTTAACAATGAAAACTGGCTGTTTACTTGATTAGAAAAAATCACAACACAGACATGAATATAATCATTTGCCTAGATTCTTTATTATATTCCTCTTTTCTACTCTTGCATCTTCCAATGCTTTTCTGCAGAGAGACTAGAGTGTCGAATCACTTCTATGACAAATGTGTTTCTTGCTCTGCCTTGAGGGTGGTAATAATGGATGCAAGCTTATCCCCTCTGGCAGCAAAGACAGATCCAGATGCAGCCGAACTCTCCTCGCAGGAACACAAGTCCCGCAAAAGAAAGCAGTCAGCTCCTCAGCAGTTTAAGCCTGTAGGAGAAGAAGACGGCAAAGATGAGATGGGTATCGTTACGAAGAGCAGTGAAGGTGAGTCCCGAGAGGAACAAAACTGACTCCTCATCAATATAAAGACATAATGACAATAATCCCAGTGGTGGAGAGGTCAAAGGTTGATCCAAAAAACTCTTTCCCAGGTATATTCCCGATTCAAACCAATAAATGTTCATTCTTACCTGTCTCCTCACACCCTCAACACTCTTAAGTGCATAGAGTGAACTGGTTACCTTTTAACAGGGTACTGCCCTCCATGACCGGTCACTTGAGTACGATTCCGGTCCTTAAATATCTAAAAATAGTGTCTAGAAGTGAAAGGTTTCACAGACTGTTACCTTCTTGGGGATCCATTTCTTCCTACTGTAGCCATGTTTTGCCTGATGAGATCATTCTACAGTAAAGCCCTATTTTTTATTGGTGAGAAATACAGGTATAGTGGTTAACATTTAGCACACCCTAAGACCCTTGTTCCATCACAAGTAGTACTACTAAAAAATACCTTACTTTTTACACACATTTCTGACCTTTGACCTGTTCTATAGTGTTGTGCTGATATCGCCAGCATCGGTTTTGGCCAATATCAGATACTCCAATCCTGAAATAGGCCTGACACTGATATTTTTAAGCAGCCAGAATGAAGGTCAAATCGTACTTTTAGTCATGCATTAATACATAAAGTATCAAAATAATAATCAGCTAACATTTAAGTTATTATCGTTTGCACAACTCATAAGCAGTGACAAATTTTATAACTCTCATTTGTGGAATCCTGGTAGTAAACTAATAGCAAAAAATATGTGCATGTTCTTTAACACTAACATTAGCCCTAACCTCTCTTTAAATGAACGATCACATTCCCCACCAAGGTGATATGACATGAAACTGTTTGCTAGGACTTTTCTTGTTGAAAAAACACAAGCCTTCCTTCCTGTTACTGCTGTTGTACTATTTGTTACTCTGTTTGACCAACTACGTTTAACACTTTGACTGCAAGTCTGGTACAAGCTGTCGTCAAATGGAGCCACAAATTCATAGCAAACTTTTTTTTAAATGACATTGTGCGATGAATAAAACTGATTTCATGTAGAAAAGACTTTAGCAGATCTTGGCTAAGAACTTTTACTACCCCTTGTATTTACCGCAACCAAAATTGAAAAAATTTCTTAATTTTTTTAATTTCCCTAAAAAATTATATCCAACCATTAGCCGGCTATACTACCAATTAAGCCTTGCCAAAATTAGAGAGTGCTTCGTGTTTGAAATGTCTCGTAAACCAACCGGCAACTTGATTCTCAAAATACAATCTTTTCATCGGTCAATGATGTTTTAACAAACTGCATCCATGATACTCTTTGCAGCTTTAAATAATGTGCAATATCGGTGTGCCGTTATTGGCAAAAATGGGGCTAACTTTCATCGATACCAAGTTGCCGCAGATATTGCAAATATCGGCCGATACCGATATCGCAAAGGATTATCCACGCAACACTACTGGTTTCCTTATTCAAGTTTGAAAAACATGTAAACAAATCCGTGGCATGTTTCTGTACACACTTGACTGCAGCTGCCCTTTTAATAATATAATTTTATTGCATAAATTACTGATGGTCAAGTTACAGCACCGACGATGGACAATATTTCAGTTCATATTGAGAACGACAAGAAAAAATGCATAATTTAACAATTGATGGATATCAATGGATAACAATGGATTACTATATTGATGTGGAATATATATTAGGTACTTTTGAACTCTGGTTCAACTAGAGTATGGGCCTCAGTGTTAAAGTACTACAAACATCATGTGTCATTGGCTGCAATGCATTTTACTATCTTGATCATGTGTAATATTATTCACTTTTTAACTCTGGTTATCAGTTATAGTATGGCCTCAGTGTTTAAGTACAAACATCATACATTGTATTTGTATCAGTGGATGTGATGCATTTTGCAGTCTTGTCAAAGCCACCGAAGTTCGTACCAAACATTAATAATCCTCTGATGAAACAAAGAACAAACAAACCTTGGCACTAAAGAAATCCTTTGAGGTTCAGTTAGTTCAGAATATTTACAAAACTGAAGAAATTCGGTCAATCAATATGTATTGCAGCTGGGCTGCTATAAATTGACATCATTATTAACAAGTTTCCTTGCAGTTTCATCCATATGCTGACCGTGCAACATTGCATTCGAAGACATAACCTTTGACCTTAGTCCTCCAATGAACACATGATTCTAGGATATGTCTACTACGATAATATTTTTTAATCCAGTCTTTTTTCATTTACTGTAGGGTACCTTGGTCTGAGTTTACTAGTACCCATTGCAAAACACTACTATACATAGTTACGATATACTGTACCCTTAACCAATCATTTTCCGCACACAGCCTCAGACTTCATCATATCTTTCA